>CAWTZC010000852.1:0-30989 GCA_963919715.1 Microtus obscurus | reverse complement strand
GATTTCAGTAAAGATTAAATGGTGATCTTTAAATCTTTTCCTGCTTTGTATAAACAAAAAAAATAATCATTAAGTAAGCTTCCAGCGAATTCGAGGAATTCATGACCAAGATCTTCGTGAGATCAAAGTTGGGGCTCCCCAATAAGTATACAGCCTAAGTCTCCACATCTGTCTATTCATGAGGATGGTGTTTCTTTCTTTCCTGGGTTTGGGACTCCTCACCTTTCCCAATTACTAGGACTATGTGCCCGAAAGTTCCAAATGGAATATTTCCTTTGCATTCTTAAATTTTAACTTCTGTCCCTAGTTGTATTTGTCTCAGAAGGTTTACCCTTGGCTGACAGATACTATCCAAGCATTAGAAAGCGAGTACAACCTGATCTAAATGGCCGTGAGCCCTGAACTTTCTGAAAGCTACTATGGACCAGTACAGCCAATGTGAATAGTTCCGTGTCTCTGCAGCTGAATCAGCGAACCAGATGCTCTGATGTATGACCCATTACCTGAATTCCCTCATTGCCTTTGACCAGCATTGTAGTCTTTCCTGGACCCTGACATGAATGTTCTAAGTTTGAGTAGGACATAGTTACAGAAGAGAATACATCACACTTTGTCCCTCAGCAGGCTGAGATGTGAAATCAAAAAAGAAAACTCCTAGGGAAAGGGGAAAATGGAAAGTAATAGGACCTATTGAATACAAGGAAAAGATACCTGTAAAATCAAGTACACTTGTATTTATCAACAGGAACATTCCTAAGCTGAAATAGTTCTATAGGATGATGGGGTAATCAACTGATTTATGTAAAACAGAGCTTTAAGAGAAAGTTGCTGTTTCTATATAACCACTCAGGAATCATTACAAATAATCTGTCAGTACTTGAAAAATACATGTGCAAAAAAGTGACCTGAGATGAAGTAGATAACTTGTCACCATTCTTATTTCCAGGTTCCTTCTAAATAATTCTGACATCATCTAGAGGCCTTTGGCCTTTCTACTTCTGTTAATTGCTGTTGTCTCTTAATCATTGATCCCTTAACTAAATAATAATTTTCATCTGGTAACCTTAAGATGTGGTATTGATAGCAATATAAATAGTTATCTATCACAGAGTTAGGAATTTGACCTAGAATACATCTTAAGGGGGAATGTGAGACCCAAGTTTTAAATTTTAATTACTATATTTTAGAGATCCATGAAATAAAAATGCCTTTGATATACCAACCCATTGCCAAGGACAGGTAGTTCGTGAACGGTTAGAGGCTATTGTTTATGGGGAAATAAAAATTCACAGATGTTTTCATGCCCGCAAACATGTTTGTTTGAGCAGGCTGCAGTGGCTGTGTTTGAGTACATGTGGACAGAGTATTCATCAGCCTAGAAATACATTAGGTTGTATGCTTGCCCCTGATTGGAAACAGGGACGAAATACATCAGGATTTAAGTTTGACTTTGGTTGGACCTAATAGGAAATATAAAGCCACTGCAAATGATAACTTGGGATCAATTTCAGAGAGCCAGAGATGGACATGGTCGAGAACACATCCACCGGCCAATGATTTAATTAGATATTACTTCAAATTTGACTTTAAACCATGGTAATGTTCTTATTCTCAATCAGTGGGATTAACAGGGACTGTAAAATAGGAGAAAGCAGTTGAATGTTTTAAGTACTGCTTAATGGCCTCAGCTAGTAAGAGGGATGGAAGTCAGTGGTGCTGAGTTTGATTTGATGAATTGTTAGGTGCTCATGCTAGTGGTTTCGAGAGGAGAAGAATTTTTAATATGTTGCCTCAAGATGATTCTTGTGATATTTGGTAAAGAAAGTTGCTGCCTTTTGACCTTGTCCAAAAAAAGCTTGCCTGCAACCAAAGTGAGGAATCTTGGATTAATTTCCTTGGCAGAGGAAATCAAAGACAGCCTTGTATAGACTCGGTTGTGTGGTTATTAGTGGTAACTCCAACTGAAAATTTATAAGAAAAAATAATTTGAGCACGGTGAATTACAATCTGTAAAATTTAAGGAGAAAGGGGAATGCCAAAACATGGACTGGAACTAAACCCTTTGCTCAAAGAGATACACGGATGAAAAAAAAGAGAGTGGTAACCTTGGAGCAAGAGCCCACCCAACTAATTTTCCAACTTTTTGAAAAGGAACAAAGAAAAATTTAGAGCCATGTGTGATAGGACATACCTTAACTCCTACACTGGGAAGGCAGAGGCTGGTAAATCTGAGTTTGAGGATCAACCTGATATATACAGAGCCAGTTTAAAGAAATCTAAGCTTAGGTAGTGAAAGATAGAAAATGGTGGAGATGCAATTGAATGAGGGGGAAAATTCCAGCCCCAGTCAAGCAAAAGAACTTGGCACCCTAACCCACACTGTCTCTGGTTAAATAGTTGAAGATAGAAAGAAACAGATTACTGTAATTTCCTTCAATGCAAAAAGAAAGCTTCTGATTCAAGCATGTGCCAAGCATGTCCCAGAATTGAGTCCTAGTAGAGACTTCATTGAGTGAGGCTGTGAAGTTGAAGCCCGGCCCTTTCAAGAACCCAAGATGTTGGAAATGCCAGAGTCACTGGACTCTGCCAAGAAGAACTACAGTTAAAGAGATTTCTTGAATCTCAGAAGAGAATTTGAACTTTAGACTTTGAAACAAGGTTGAGACTACTATAAACTGAGGTTGGACTAAATGCATTTTTCATTAGGGTGTTGTTACAAGCATATGGGGACCAGGGAGCGGAATGTGGCAGTTTGTATGTAATTGACCTTCGTAAGCTCAATGGGTGTACACTATTGAGAGGTACAGCATTGCTGGAGTGAATTTATCGTTGTTGGAGGAAATGTGTCACTGTGTGTTCAGGGTTTGAGGTTTCCACTATGCTCAGGCTGCTGTCCACCGTCTCCAGTCAACTTCCTGTTGCCAGCATAGATGTAGAATTTCAGCTCAGCACCATGTCTACCTGTATGCTGCATGCTCCTCCCCGTGATGATAGTGGACTGAACTCTAGGAAACTAAAAAGCAAACACTCCCCAATTCACTGTTTTCCTTTATAAAAAGTTGTTGCTGGTCATGGTGTCTCTTCACAACAATAGAAACCTTAACTAAGACAAATACTAACTTTTTACCAAAATCCAATATTGACATATGTTTGAATTACATTTTCCAAGCAATCACTAAATATGATATTTAGAAATACCTTAAGGAAAGTTAAGTGAGGATATATGCTTTTTATTTTTTGAAAAGAATAAAGAATCAATTTGATTCATTACATTAATTTAGATTCTCATGTCCATTCAAAACTATTTTATCAAAGGTAAATCAATGCAAGTAAATACCAGTATAAAAGTGAAAAATATATGTTACTAAATTATACTTTATAAGATTACTCATAAATGTTTTATAGTTTTGGATGATGGCAAGAGATCAGTTCATCTTGGGCTTAAAAGCTATCTCATAGTAGACAAATTATAATTATGCTCATTCTTTTTATGATTAACCCTCTGTTTCTCAAGGATTGATCTACATCCCACCTGTAACCTTCAGTACCAATGGTTCTGTACTACCTGTTTCAGGAAATGGTAATCATGTCTTTGTTTCAAAAAATTGTAATGAGTGCCATGCAACCTTACCTTTGTTTCTAAAGGTTATGATTACTTTGTTAAAGCAACCCTGTTATGAGAACCTTGTTATATTGAGCTCCTATAACTCATCCAGTTTTGCCTAACAAATATCCTCTTTTACACCAATCTATAAAAATATTCTTTTGTATGTCCACGACTGACCTCTTGAACCTTTCCTTTAGAGGAGGCAGTCTGTGTATACCAACCAAAAAGCTTGCTATAATTAATTTGGCCCTGACAACTTGCCTTGGTGATCTTTCTTCTTAAATCTTTGGGAAAAAAAAAAAAACCAAGCTCTTTCAGAGATAAAAAGCAGACACAACTGGGAGCTAAAGAAGTGTTTTCGCAAATCGGACTGAGGACCTGCATTTGGTTGCAGCATCCATGTCGGTGGCTCACAACTGTCTCTAACTTCAGGTCAAGGGAAAAGACAGCTCTGGCCTCTTTGGGCTGCTGCACTGATGTGCACAAACACATTCATGCACACAGAACCACAAATTAAAAACAATGTTTAAAAATTGAATCTAGGGATCCTAGGGTAATGTCTTAGTAGGTAAAGACACTTTCTATCAAATCTGATTACCTGAGTTCTGTGCCAGAAATTGGGACCTATATAATAAAGAGAGTACCAACTTGGCAACTTACCATCAAACTTCCACATGAATACCATAATGCATGTGTTTCCTTAATATACATATGTAATAATAAATGTAAAAAAATAAAATAAAACTTAAAGCCGAATCTAAAAACTTGAATTTATACTGTTTTAAAATCATATAAATACAATGTTTTCTTTGTATAAAAGCATTTTTTTTTAATTTTTTGAGATTATAATTCAATCCCTTCCATTTCCTCCCCTCAAAACATTCCCCTCACATATACTTTAAAAATGACTTATGGGGGCTGGAGAGATGGCTCAGTGGTTAAGAGACATTGCCAGCTCTTCCAAAGGTCCTGAGTTCAATACCCAGCAACCACATGGTGGCCCACAACCATCTGTAATGAGGTCTGATACCCTCTTCTGGCTAACTGTATAAATAATAAATAAATAAACATTAAAAAAATCATGCTGGGCAGTGGTAGCACACCTTCAATCCCAACACTTGGGAGACAGAGGCAGGTGGGTCTCTGGAGTTCAAGACCAGTCTGGTCTAAAAGTAGCTAGTTCCAGGACAGGCTTCAAAGCTAACGAGAAACCCTGTTTTGATAAAAAAAAAAAAAAAAAAAAAAAAAAAAGATGACTTTTTGTCACTACTTCTTATTGCATTCATATATGCATATATATTCAAAATTACAATCAAAATTACAATCTGTCAAGTCTATATACTGCTAGTTGTTTGTATGTGTTTAGGGCTGGCCATTTGATATTGGATAACTAATTGGTGTGCTCTTCCTTAAGGAATATCACCTGTCCTGCTCCCAGCTTTCCTCAGTTTCCGATAGTTCTTTATGTATGTTTGAGACCCCATGTAATTTTCTCCACCCAGTACATTGGTGTCTCCTTGTTTATCTCATATTTGGGCAGTCAAGTTAGTGAGTACAAACAGTGTTTGGTATTATGAGGAGGTGCAATCTTACAGCAGGGTCTTTGATCTTCTAGTTCTTACAAACTTTCTACAGCCTTCCGCTCAATGTTCTCTAAGCATTAGGTGGGAGAGGGTTTTGTAGATGTATCACTTAGGACTGGGCTCCAAAACCCTGCAACTTGATTAATTGTGGTTTTCGGTAATGATCTCCATCTGTTGCACAGAGAAGTTTCCTTGATGAGGGATTAGGACTACACTAACCTGTGGGCATAAGGACAGATGTTTATAGTCTGTTGCTAGGGATTAGGCTAATGTTTTTTTTTTTTTTTTTCTGTCAACCTAGAGAAGTATCAGCACACTCAATGTTAGGTCTGTGGTATGATGTGTAGAAATATTTATATGTATTGAAAATAAATTTATCTAATAAATTTGACTACTTGACTCAGAAACTAGAATCATCCAAGGATAAGAAATTAACTTTTTAAATTACCTTATTAAAGATTTGTAGTTTTCAAATGACCATTCATTGAGGCCATATCTACAGAGACTTATCTCCATTCCGATTTGGGTTCCTGTTCCTTCCATGTCAGGCAACGAAGAGAAATCTTCCTAACATTTATATTCTCAATTGATCTGTTCTCATTTATTCGATCTTTAAAAAAAATTAAAATATATCTACCACAAGGGCTACACATAAATAAAAAAATTCCTTTTGGAAAACAACTTCTGATCTCAAATAACAACCCAGTAATGCAATCTGTGTTAATGGTTCAATAACTTTCCAAAAACTAGACCAAAATTATACTTTCCCCATTCTGTTGGGGCTTTCTATAAACTTGATTATATTGATTTTTTTCCCTTAACATTTCTATGTTCTTCTGATTCAATTGATTCAATGCTCTTTTTCCGATTATTTCTAACCACCATAACCTGAGACCCTCTGCAGCTAATGGATAAAAGATAAGATTGGGATTCAAGGGAAGGGCACATCAGGTACTGCCAGGAAGAAATGTGAGTGCAAGTCAGATCCTCATTTCTATGGAAATGAAGCTTTGGAGGAAGTTTTCCTTCCTGCTGTTTCAGGATGGATGTTGGTTCCATGGCAGAAATGCAACAAAGGTCTGTTAAGAGACTCAGGGATTTTGGCTGTGCCTTTTTTATGCTTACCCACACAGCTGGTGCAGGTACATTTTCAGCCATAATAATCTACATAACATTCCGGGGTGGGGACATTCAACTGCAGTAAGACAGACAGAAATCTATTATAAATGTGAGTACAATGTCAATGTTTACAGAAGGAGGTCAAATAGTAGAATTCTATTTGGTAAATGTCAGTACTGCATGAGGAGAAAGCATTTGCAATATTTGCATTCTTATTAGAATGAAACGTGTAAGAACCTATAAATATTTCCTAGAATTTTTTAACTACCATCTTTTTACTCTCTCACCAGAAATTACTTCTCTTGCCATTTTCCTGGCATCTTAATGCCCATTCTCTTGTTTAAGTACTTTCCAACATTTGAAATGATGCAGTGAGCCTCTGAACTAGTGGAACATTCAGATCGAGGCAGTTATTATTGTGACACAGTGCACATTTGCATGTAGATGTGAACCCTAGAACAATATGCCTCTTCTAATACAAATTCATGAACAAGCACAAATATTTTCTCAGTACCCTAAATTAGCCATTTAAGTCTGGGAATGACTCATCATTCTCTGTGACCTTTAACATAGTGAGATAAAGCAAGCCCAACCACAGGTGATATATACTATTTGAAATCAAATTAAAAATCGAAATCATTGGATGCATAATGGAACATGGATAGAAAACCCTTCTAAATGAGATTTAAAATGCTAAGGAGCTTGTTCTGAGCATAAATATTGATAATATACATTTATTTAAAACACTTCAAAAATATTATGAACTACTATCTTAATAACACCTTTTTTTCCACACATCTCATTACTGATTCCATGAAAATGAGAAATACTTTCTTATATAAGGAAGAACTAATCGTTCATCAACTATTCTCTGTGTAGACTTTTTAATCGGGAAAAGTAAAGGATGACAGTATCTTAGCTACTTATATATTATATTCTAAAGCACCTTTTATAAGTAAATTACTCTAAAACATTAGACAACTGAAATTAAGAACACACATGCTGATGACAGATGAGATGGACTTTATAGTCTGGTTCCATGTAGGTAATGCAGCTTTCACTAACAACCCCTCTTCCACAAAGATTTTGCTGCTGCAATGTTCTATTCTGTGGGTGAAGAAGAATATATTTGGTCAACAAGATATTTTATGTGGATTCTGTTGAGAGTTTTGGTGCAATTATTGAACATACTGATTCTATCTTCAGATATTTCTCTTAATTAGAGAAATTGCCTCCCAATCAGTGATGTAATGGGCCCAGGAATTAAGAAGAGACCTATTTATGTTTGGTAATCAGAACAAAGTGCAGTGAAAAATATGTTCTTGAGGATCTATTATAAAGTTTCAGATAGTCATGTGGAAAGTTCTCATATATACATTCAAACTTCCAAAGTAAAGAGTGAAGCTAGGTATGGTGTCAGCTTACTGGAAGCCACATAGTCAGAGAGACCGTGCTGAAAGCTAACAAAAACTGGTAGAGGCCTTATTATTACTTTATGATTTAGATGCAGACTCTGAGGCACAGAAAGGTCAGATCAGGTGTTTCCTCATTTAGAAGTTAATTTCTTCATGTCTGTCACTACTACCTGACAGAAATGATTTAGTAACAGAAATACTTTTATTGAATGTACAGAGGGTACAATATCCCCTGGACAAGAAGGCATGGCAAAAAGGGTAGCACCATTCAAGGAGCAGGAGTTTGCTTCTAGAATGCTCGACAACTGGGAAGCACAGAACCCAGGCTGAAACCAGAAGTGGGTTGTTTTTTGCTGTTTGTTTGTTTGTTTTGAGACAGGGTTTTGCTATAGCTTAGGAGTTGTCCTGGCACTCAGCTCCTGTAGACCAAATGACCTCCAACTCACAGAGATCTACCTGCTTCTGCCTCTGGAGTGCTGAGACTACCACCCAGATCAGAAGCAGGTGTTAAACGCAAAACCCTGTTGCAAGTGATCAAATACACCAACCAGGGCTAGAAGTCCAGAAGCTCACAGGACAGTATCTCTGGATGAACAAGGATCAAAGCCTGAGCTTTTGGGGACATTTCAGATGCAAATGACAACACCAAATGCAAAGCTGAAGTGTTTAAGCGCTTTCTTTCCATCACATTGGATACAGATAGTTAAACCACAGATTTGCACAAATCTTCGAAGGATCAAGAAACATTAGATCCCTGCTTTGATCTCAGGCTGTGCTTACTTTACAAAGATTCTCGAATAGAACCACTAAATTGACTTGGTGAAAAGAAATAATACTACACAGTTCCCAAAACAGTAAGGCACATCTCAGAGACTTGAAATTTGAATACACAGAATTTGGTAAAAGAATTAGAATTCTAGAATGCTCTCCCAAAGGACTCAGTGATATCTGTATTGAATCTTACGGACTCACTTCATTCTTACCAGGCTCATTTTCTTAAGCTCTTGAAAGTCTTTCTAACTTTTCTGATGGTAATAAATATAACACCCACTGTGAAAAACAAAGACCTGAAAATATATTCAACAATGATAGGGAGAATATGAGGGAAATTATCTCTTGTTATATTCAAAATGAATGTAATTAAAGCAAGTTTATCTAAATATTTAAATAAATTTGGCTCATGCATTTTGGTAGATTAGCACTAATTTAGCTGATGATACCCTTTAATGAAACAATAAAAAATAGATGAAACATATAAAAATCATATTTAAAATCATCAAGAGAACTGAAAAAAATAAATTTTAGATAAATGAAAATTTAGAAATAAAACAGCAGATGAAAACTGATAATGTCAGTTCTTGGGATTTTTTTTGAGATACATTATGATTAAAGTACTGAATATGTAAGTTTTCATGCTAGCCTTAAAACAAGAGTAGAGTGTTAATTAAAAACAGCAAAATAAAATCTTCCCATCTCATTGAGTATAAGAAACAAAGTCTTCCAGAACTTGAGTGAAAAGACCTCACCGCTGAGGTCTCCACACACAGGACTCAGGGAACTTCATGTGATCTGAATACCTCCTCCCTGCTGCTCATCCCTTATGGCCTCCTGTCTTAGAATTTGTGTTCTGCAAGCTGCCTGGAGAGAAGTTATTAACAGACACACCCGCTCTAAATACTATAAACCACAATAATAGCTTAACAGGATGAGTTCCTTGTGGTGCTATAGTGGCACTAATAATTTGCAGATACAAAGAGCTGTCTGGGTGGACTTGAGAGCTGTCTGGGTGGGCTTGAGATGTACGCAGCAGAATGAGATTCAAGGCTCCCATTGTTTACAAATCCAAGGAACCATGGCTTGAAAGATCATGGATCCTTGAGAAGAACCTACTACTGCCAGTTTCTTAAGGTGATATCTCATTCAACTGCCATCTAAATACTCATCCTAATAATTATAGTAGGTACTGTTTTCACGCCTTATGAATGATTCTCTTTGGAGAGGACAGTATTGCGTACAGAGAAGCACAACTAGTGAACCATTAGACAAAAAGTGTTGATGGATGGTCCTACCCCAAATAGGCCATAGATAATGGATTCCCTATACTCAAGACTCAGATCACTGGGGTGACTGATGTGAAGTAGTGTCTTCTGAACAGAGACATTGTACCTGAGAATTCTTGAGCTGTGGTTACCTGATTAAGAATGCACGGGCTCACAGTTCAGCATGGGTAGGGTAGGACTCTTGGACCCATTCCTTGTTGAAGAAGAAAAGGAAGTCCATGTCTGGGAAAAGGAGGGGAGGCAGATTTCTTCAGAAATAAGCCCCTTGGTAGGTTTTCCCATGTTTAAATGCTCAGTTTCACAACCAAGTACATAATGACCACTTTAATTTGATCCAGTAATATACTGATAAATACCATAACAAGTATACACACACACACACACACAAAGAAAAAGAGAAAATGAATTTAAAAGGAGGATAATGGGAGGATTTGGATGGGCACAACATAAAAAATAAGTCTGTAATACTGCAACAACTTCATAGAGTGAAAAAATGCTGAAACAGAAAATGGAGCATAAGATATTCAGAAAATAGAAAAGCATCTAGAAAGGGAAAAGCAATAATAAGCTTGACAGCTGGCTGTACAGGTGAAAACATTGATATTCCCCAAGGTAGCAACATAACATGTTTAAAGTTCAGAAAAAAAGAAATTAGGTAACATTCTAGAACTCTATACTATAGTATAATGTGATGTGAAAATGGAGAAATAATTTTCTTGGAAACTGAGCAAATATGATGTTTTATGGAACATATATGTGAAACTATATGTGAAAACTATAACCAAGTCAAAAAATGAATGATAAACCTCCTGTATAAAGAAATTCAGCCAAGAAATGTAAAAATAGAAACAGAATATCTCAGAGGGGAAACTTATAAATAAATCAAACTGGGTTTAACTTAGTAATATTCACTGTCTTGTGGGATCTAACAAAGCGTAAGGAGATCAGCCCTCACCAAGATCCTGTCTCTCCAATCCCCATCCTCCTGTATATTCTCCTCCTTAGTACTTGGGAAGATTAACAACTTGCTCATAAACAAGGAAATCTCACATAGGATAGGCTGCTACTCCTTTGACCTTATGCTTAGTTACATCTTCCTACCTCACAGACTCCATTGATTCTTGTGATTCTATATAAGCAGCCATCAAAGAAAGGGACATGTGACAAGAAACACCAACCTATTTCTAAAAATATCAGTCAGGTTGCAAGACCTTTAGGAGACCAATGTTGAAGATGTCCTTATTCTCCAAGCAACCAAACCTATGGTCCTCAGCAATGCACTCAATTAATAGTATCAATAATCTTTGTGGTCTTCAAAGCTGATGATTCTCCAATAGATCCCCGATACAATCACACAGATGTCTAACACCTAAATTATAGCCTTCTGGGTCCTGACCTAAGGAGGCATCTAAGCTATAACTGGACTTTTGATACTTAGTAACTATAATAACCAAAATAGGGAAGGTTTTATGCCTTTAAGTACGTACAATTTTAATATAATTCATACAATTACATCATATGTGATTTAAAAATTTGCTAAGATATGCTTGGTAATATGAAATATGAGAAATGTATAAGTGGATTGGGAGATATAGTGGTATTATTATTGTATGTTGTAATTATTAATTATATGTGATGGTAAAGTATATTATTTTCTAATAAACAGCATGTATGTTGTGTTAATTTTATACTCACTTTAGAAAACATAGGTATTATCATTAAAGGACAGTGTTTTCATATGTTCTGATCAAAAATTGCCATTTATATTTATAGATAATCATATCTAGCAAAAATGAATACATAGATGTGTCTTCTATCGGAATCCTTCCAAAAGCATTAGTCTTTATTTCAACAAACTACAATATGACTAAATGATATTACTATTTATTTAAGTAGACACCTTTTTGATGTATTAAAACATAAACCAACAATAACAATAAATCTTAGTAAAAGTTGTCAGACACAAAATTGTATGACTAATATACTTCCATTTTGTAAGGCACAGAACATTTGAAAGTAATATATGCTGATAAAAGACAGGATAATGGTTATCCTTGAAAAGGTGAATTTCAAATTAGAATCTAAAATGAAGGAGCTTCTATCCTGCTGCAATGTTCAGTCTATAAGATTAGATTCTGGTTTTTAAAAAGTTGTCAATTTGTTAAAATTCATCTTAAACTTATATGTAACCTGAACACTGAAAACACTGTAGTATTTGAAGTTCTTCAAAATATTTATTTGGCCTTCTCCTTGGAAATGTATTGAATACTGGATGTAGACAGTGCTGTGAGAGATTTTACTTATAAGCTTAAGCCTCCGTGTATTTATTTGGGAGCAGTTATGAGACAGGAAAACTCTGTCTACAAATAAGTGCAGAAGAAAGAGAAGAGAAGTGAAGGTAAAATAACAGTAGGATGTCTGAGAACGTTGTATGCAAACATACGGTTAACTGTATAGATAAGAATTCCTATAAGACACTTCAGTCTATGTATACATATAAATGTATAGTCTAAACAAAACTTTCCCTTCTGAGCTAAGAAAGAGCCAAAACCATCCATAAAATCTCAAAACCAGGTTGAGAAGCCTTCTTTTGATTTGTTTGTCAGGGTTGTCTAGGAAACTCACAAAACATTATATAGCCTGTTGCTCTTTTTCTTGGTTGTCCCAGAGGAGGGAGTATATATTGTTGAAGACACCATGCACATCAGATCCAGAGGACACAAATTGGGTTTGATTCAAAAGCTTCATTCTGGAGGGACTAACTGTCATTATAACAGAAGGCAGCATACAAGCTTTCTAGTGTGGAAAACAAGCCATATTCCCATATTCCTACCAGGTGCCTATGAACCACAACTATAGCATGGCATGATAGCTTCAAAAGTTCAATAATAACATGCACACACAATCAACAGAACTCTGATTGGACTTAAGGCCTTCTCAATAAGGGAATATAAATTTCATATTTTTTATAACAATGATTACTTTGCATAGTTTATAAATGTTCTTGTCTGGTTCTCTTTATTGGAAATAATAAGAAACAGAATTTTCTAGTAAACTTAAGAGTAAAATCTTTTTCCTACCTTGGTAAAAATAAAATCATGGCATTTGTATAATTGGTTGAACAAAAGATATACACATTAATGTGATATTTGTAAAAATAAAGCAAGAATATAGTGAAGAATTTTCTCCAAAAAAATTAAATTGAAAAAGTTTCTGCAGTTAAATATATAAATTTCAAATTTCTAATGAACATAACAATATTTTTATTGGAAGAGAAAACTATTTCCCTAGCTCTGAACTTTCAATACATAAATTTCAAAAACATAATTTGTTGTAAGGCATAAATTAGAGTTGTGATTATTCTCATCCATTAAATTGATTTAAGTTAATCATCAAATCCCATAGGCATTTTCTATGAGTCTAATTTAGATGAAGCAGTTGCCAAGGCAGAGATTCACACATACGCTGGAAGCTCCAGCAAGGAGCCTTCCTTGACTCCAATTCAACAACTACAAATACTCATCTCTATATTCGATGACTTAGAAGGCAGCAGGCTACAAACCTGCTGCAAATGCCTAAAAGCATCTGCCATTGACACAGCTCCAAGCTCAGTTCAGAGCACATCAGAATATTTTACAGTTTTAAGAGGAAATCTATTTCTTAAATATTTGAAATAGCTAAGTGAAATAACTGTGTTACATAGTCTTTGGTTGTAGCTAAAATTATATCTGGTTTCATATTACTTTATACCTGGTACAAAGATTAGTTCATAGGCAATTTCATAGGTGGCACTGGTATAAGATATCCCTTCAGCACAGAGGAGCACACTGACTGCAGGAGGCAATGGGAAGGTCAACACATAAATTGCTAGTGGAGAGCAGAAATGGCATTCAAAAGAATAATTCATAGGAACTTAAGTTATTGTATTGGAAATAGAAAAATGATCAACTTCGATTGTGGATCTAAGAAAATTCCTACATAGAAAGGTAATAGTAATAGTTAGTTTTACTTACCCCAAGAGATAATGAAACATCCCCAAATATAATCAAATTTGAAGTTCTATTCTGAAGTAAAATATTAAAGTAGATCTTGTTGGTATAGATGATAAAACTTGTTTTTATTCTCAGGGATTCAAAATGACCAAATTTCCCCCCAATAAGAAGCAGCTATGGAATAATTTTTAAGGCAAGACCGTAACTATATATATATGAGAGAGAGAGAGAGAAGTATAAGGAAAATTGTAGGAGGCAATGGTGGTTGGGTTTGAGCAAAGCACATTATATGGATGTCTACAATTTTCAAACAATCAAAAATAAAAATAAATTACAAAGTAAATTGAATTAATGGCATCAACTGTGATAATAGGGAATCTGGGTAAGAGTGACTGTTGTTGATTTGGAATTTATTCAGGCAATGACAGTGAACTATAATACAGATTTAAATTCACCAATAAAGACAGGACAAATTAGAGGACAATGAGTTTATGGGATGTAGCCTGAGGAGATTGATATTACTTAAAAGGCCACAGCTTGCCTCAGTTGATCCCCATTCTTCTGATTAAAACTTAAGAACCTGCAATGGAAACTGCAACTCAAAATGCCTACAGACAGCCACCAAATCACTAATGATTTTTTCAACAAGACTTTATAAATAATCCAACAAATTTATGTGAAAATTAATTATCCCTCTCAGCACTCTGTTATTGGCTATTTTTGTGAGCGAGAAAAAGAAAAATAAGTTTAAGGATAAACCACTGACTTAAGAAAAATATGTACTTTCTCCTGGCAAAAAATATAGAAATTGTTTGATATAATCAATGCTACCACAAGGGAGAATAAAAGTAATGGCCAGCACCAGCCTAAGCAATCAACTGTCACAGACTTAGAAACAATGAAACAAATCTATTAAAACTGGGCAGTTTTTTACTGTCAAAACAGGCTGTCAGTTCTAAACTAAGACAGTGATAAAATGCTCCGCTAAGCAATTTCCAGTCACTGCAGAGTTGTTAGTATTTAATTACTACGGAGTACGATTATATATCCTTCCTTCATTGAAGAATTAGATGGAGAAAATAAGTCTAAGAACTGAGAATTTTGCATATTTTCCACCATGCGTGTGAGCTAAACTATGCGAATTTTTGTGGGGGAGGGGTAACTAAATTTATCAAGACTTAGCATTGTTTGAGTTCACTTTAAGAGTAAAGTTGATTCTATTTCATTGTTGTAGATAGCACCTTGGAGTTTTAATTTATGACTTATTTATTTTTATTACTTCCCGCACATGCATACAGAGAAAAAGTGAAAGACATAGATATCTATAAACACATACAATTGTCTTCCTGCTAATAAATTTCAGAGCTGTTGTAGCTGATTCTTAATAAATATTCTCAAATTCTTAGACTTTAGAATCACCATTTCTAGAATAAAATTGTTTGGTGGAAATCTCCATTTCAAGCCACCTACCCTGGGAGTTGTTTCAGTCCAACCACCTCTGAGAAAGCCCACCAATTGGTGACCCCTCCCCAGGGAGGGTCAAGACCACTCCCACAGGCTATTTTAACTGAGCCCCAGAGAAGGAACATGTGGTCTTTCCAGTTCTCCTTCCCCTTCTCCGTGTTTTTCGTAGGTGGGCGCTGGCATCCATTAAACAACCTGGGCTTAAAAAAAAAAAAAAAAAAAACACCTTGGTTTGATTTGGCTTGATTTGGATTATGGAGAAGCTTCCGGGACACAAAAACTTTACATATTGAGGTCCCACTGAGGGGGCCCTTTTTTCCACTGGCCCAGGGAAAATAACCTTCTTACCCATGCTCCACACCTCTGGGTAAGTTCCCCTTTTCTAAGTAGTTGCCCCCAGGGCTCATTTGTCAGGCAGTCTGTTGAAGCTGCAGCTGGTGCCAGGCCCCAACCTGACTAAGGAGCAAGGCAGTCCTCTCTCTCCCTCATGGGTTTCTGTTGGACAGGAGACATCCTTCCATGGACTTCTCATATCCCTCCGTTTTTTGACTCAAGAGTCTTATCACAGTGGATGCATTGTGGTAGGTTTTGAGTCCCAGACTAGGCATAGATTTAGAGACTTGTAAAAATGGGCACTTGCGATTCAAGGTCTGATCTCCAAATGCCCTTGGGCTGCAAAGGCAGGCAGACTCTGTGAGTTCAAAGCCGGCCTGCTCTAAAAGAACTAGTTCCAGGACAGGCTCCAAAGCAAAAAACAAAAATTCTTTTAAATTGGGGCTATCTCACCATACATCCCTTAATGCCAAATATCAAACAAACAAGCCCCCAAACCCATGGTTTCTAGATGCTGTGCTCCCGCTCCCACTCCCCTTCCCAACTCCCCCTCCCCGCTTCTCTAGCTCTTTGCTGTTTGTCTCATGCTGGGACTCTATACAACCCTGTCCTTCCACCCCAAAACTGTATAGGTGTTCTGTTCTTATGTTTCTATTCCTTGTTGTAGTGTCTGCTAACCTGGTCCTTAATGGGTTCACCCATGTGCTTCCCTGGCTTCAGCTACCTACCTATACCAGGATTTTAAGTTGGTCAGCTGACATGCATTCCAAAAAAAAAAAAAAATTTCTATTTCTGTCTGTTAAAACAATGTGGCCACAATATGCCTTTATTTCTATGTTTGTATGTGTGTTTGTTTCCATAGTATGTTTGTCTTATTTCTCTGTGTGTATATGTGCATGTTTTAAAATCTGTAAAACTTGTAACTCCAGATTACAACAGCTCTGGAAAACTACAAACACATGTGTCGCCGACATTATGACCTCAGCACCATCTATGGTAAGAGAATCCACATGTGTTGGACCTACCAAGGAGACATTCTGCCTCCAAAATTTTTTGACTTATTCAAATATTCCTTTTAATCTTCTTACATTTACTAACATTGGTAAGCTGTAATAAATTGGGTATTAATTACATATTATTTATATATACCTAAATTTAACTTATATGTCTAATTTAAATATAACTAATAGGTAATAGCACCCTAATTCTCAAGTGCCTTTACAGATCTGCGAGTATGGCATTTAATAAAAGAGCTTCTAATACAGAAGACATCCAGGCTCTTGCAGCATCCTGTATCTTCTTCAAGACGATACATGCTTACAAAAGACCTTCCAGCTGGAGGCTTGCCTTTGGGTATGGCAAAGCCACCTACACAGCAAAAAGCAGCCTTCTACCTCATCAGCTTCCTGAATACTACACCAGGGAATCAATCTTCTCATCCTGCCAAGGCAGTTGAAATACTCCCCCCGCTGCCCCCCCACCATACATAGTAAAATTTTTGGGTCTCCTGGACTCAGCAGCTAATGACAAGCACTGTTTCTAAGGCTTGTGTTCACCAAAGATTAAGGAGAGGCTTGGGATTTCCTGAATAGCTAAAAAAGCTGTCTCATTTCTATTCATTTCTCCCTCTTAGATCAGTATAATGGCGTTTAATGACTTAGGGTACTGGTAACTCATTACTTCATTTGTTAAATTCCCTACTAACAATACAGACAGGCATGCCTCTTTGGCTTCATAGGCTAGGATAAACAAGTTTCAATGTATCTTAAAAGATTCATAGTTCCCAATTCCCTTTAATTGTCTTCTAAAATGTTCCTGTTCCAGGAAGTTGTCAGACAGATACCTGCAGGTTCCTGAAAAAGTTCTGCTGTTTTATCAAGAAATCTGTTCTGGTGAAAACTAACAGTCTCCAGAGTCTGTTTTTTTTTTTTCATGTTTTTCATATCTGAAACAGAAACTGATTTTATATTTTGAAACAATACCAAATGACAGTGTTTGAATTTTTCAAGAAATTAGTGATCATTTGTATTGGGCAACAGAATGTTTTATGAAACCTTGCCAGTCATTCATTAATTTATCTACCCCATATATATGAATGTGTGTGTGTTTGTGTGTGCGCGCGTGTGTGCATGCGTGTGTGTTGAATGGCTGCAGTATGTCATGTACTAAGATTTAAATAAAAAGATTAAGTGCGAATTAGAGCATAATGGTATTCTTAAAAAAACACAAAATAATTAGTAGTGCTCAATATGTATCAAAATGGTTTTCAACCATTTGACCATCTTTTTCAATTTCATCCATGAGGTATCATGAATGTATGACTCCAGAGTCTGTTTTAACCCCACCATTTTCAAGCATATTTTACTGGTCACTCCTGCTGTCTCAGCCAAGACCAACTTACAAAGGGCCCTCCAGACAACACAAAAACCTACACCAGTTCATGGGACTTCACCATTGGTACCAACTCTTCTGGCTCAAAAGAACACCTACCAACTAAAATCTGGTTTTAAAAGGGCATATCTGCTGTCGTGTCTGACTTATTTACCCGTGCCTCACCTGTACAGCCAAAGCACTTGTCTGTCCCATTCTTTCTGGCAACTAATGACCCTTCCCATGGCTAGCCACATTCATAGGGCCAATAATAAAAATATACTTTTTATACTAACCATCTGCTTTCTCATCACCCTCAAGGAACAGATGCCTGAGGTCTTCAGGGTGGCAGTAAAACAGATGCCTCTCCAGCCACACCTCTCACTAAGCATGAGTCCACAAACTCCCAACTCTCCCCTCTCTCACATCACCCCATACCCATAGGAAGTAGCCATATTTGAGTTGGCACGCCTTTATCCAAGGAGTCTGGGATGTTTGGTTGAACACATCTGACAAATGGTGACTCCTCCCCAGGGAGGGTAAAGACCATTCCCACAAGCTATTTAAACTGACCCCCAAAGAACAAACACGTGGTCTTCCGGTTCTCCTTTCCCCTCTCTGTGTTTTCTTGGAGGGCCACCCGAAGTATTGGCATCCATTAAACCTGGGCTTTTTCTAATTTAGTTTGATTTCGTCTGATTTAGATTATTATGTTGAAAGAGAGGCTTCTCAGGCTGGATAAACTTTACAAAAATGTCTATGAGTTTCTATCAAATTTAATTTTTATGGTTAAGATTTTTCCAAATTATGTACTTTCATATAAGCAAAATTGGAAATAAATTAGTAGAAGACATTATCTTATTAACTATGAACAAAACTAAACTCAAAAATTCAGTTCTGTATTTTCTGTGTCTGAGTTTCTTTTCTAGCTGTTATTATTATTCATTTCATGCCATGGTTATTACTGAAGATGATTTTGTCATATAGAGAAGTATGCCTGAAAAAAAAAGGTGATCTGCTCCAGGTGTCAAATATGCTAAGTATATCACTGATGATAATTCCTTCGAGGTCAAAGAGAAGATTCAAATTTCTCATCAAAGACTAAAGTAGTTCTTGCACATGAAGGTGAAATTGTGTCCTTATTCTCATGGTCAGGGACAGGAACATAAAGAATTATTAGAATAAAAATGATGATTGTGTTTATATTTCTTTAAAACTACTTAGATATAAAGAGAATCAGTTTTAAGTAACAAGAAGCCAATTATTTGATCTAAATTATTTGAAACCAATTTGAATAATATAAAATTCTATAGATGAGGGTATGATTTTAAATGAGGTAAGACATGCAATATGTTTCAAGACTAAAGTTAAAGGGGAAAGAATAGAAATTTAGAAGTACAAAGTCAAACATCAGTTCATATATGAACAAAATATTAATATGATTTTTAACATATATTTGTAAAATTTTTCATCATACTATGTAGCAATCAGGTTGGGACAACTATTTTGGAAAATAACCATTATTGTGGCGTGGCTCAATGTAGGAGACACAGAGGTCCTTGTGTTCACAGACAAGTTGTAAGGGGAACTAGGAATGGTTGTCTCACCTTAGGTTGTCTCTTCAAAGCAAGAGATTTATAACCTGTTTCTGCCAAGAAGCCTGGGAGGAGAGGCAATTAAAAGCCTGAGGTCTATGTATTATGTGTGTGGCTGAGAGCACACTGGATCCTCCCCCAAACTCTTATCATGAGCTTGTAAATCTACAGGACTTATTTCTATGGGATAAGATTATATGGGATTATATGGGATGTTATACATACTTTACAAAGTGTTTCAATGTAGCCATTTATCAAGTTTGTTGTGCACTTTGTGTTAAATTGATTATCACCAGGAAGTTTTTCTTCAGCAAATTATGCTTGCTTCAAAATAAACTACTTGGAGTCAGACTTTTGAAATTTGAGTCAACACCAGCTACTGAGATGTATTTAACCAAACTACCTTCTTACCACTTGCAGATGTACACTTGGCTGGCTATGGTGTTTGCAGAGATCTCAACATATTAAGAGAATAGGTTTCTGTGACATGAAATACCAAATAAGATGTTTAATTAGACTCTCACAATTCCAGCATCTAATAGATGCTAACTAAATAATGAAGTGGTAGAGATGGGAGTTTGAATTACAGGTTGGCATAGGGATGTAAGTTTAAAATTTAGTTTCAATACTCAGAGATCTGCTGCCCTACGTAGGAGGAGAGCTTCTGAGATCTTCTGCAAGTAACTTTTCTTCACAATTATATTAGCCTAAGAAAGTCACTTACATAAAGTAATCTGCTTCTCAAGAATGTTGACATTCAGCACATGAAAAAGACAGTAAATATAGTGTCCATCCTAATCAGGACAGTTTTCAGGAAATCCCCTTCAGTGACATACACACATGCATATAGTACATAACAATAGTTAAAGAAAACAAGAAGCCATGAATCTGAAAGAAAGCCAGGAGGGATATATGGAAGTATGTGATGGGAGAAAAATGAAGGGGAAATGATATAATTATAATCTGAAAAAGAAGAAAATTTAAAAATAATTAATAAGAATTATTAAAAATGATTGACTGAAATCTTTGTTGAGTTTCTTACTTTTCCAGTGTTTTCCTTTTTTTCTTTTATGAGTTAAAATTGTACTGCATTAATTTTACATGAGAATATTACTTATGACAGGTATTTCTAATACCTGTGAGCCAAATGAATTAAAACTAAAATAGATATTTGGAATTAGATTATCTGGTAGTTAGATGACATAAAGAATTCCATTAACAATTATGAGTAGAAATAGTTCCTTTTGTGAGTCTGTGGTATAATTATTTAATCTTATGTTTATGCAAAAGGAGACTGAAACACGATTAATAAACACTCAGGTTCAGAAATTGGGATTCAACCTAAATATCCAAAATGTAAAACAGCCAGTTACTGGCTCTTACCTCAACCTTAGTCTGAAATG
The DNA here is from genome assembly GCA_963919715.1 of Microtus obscurus. Taxonomy (NCBI): domain Eukaryota; kingdom Metazoa; phylum Chordata; class Mammalia; order Rodentia; family Cricetidae; genus Microtus; species Microtus obscurus. The sequence continues at coordinate 10,048 of CAWTZC010000852.1, read as the reverse complement.
GCAATCCTGCCTCCATGAATCTTAGAAGGAGACTGTGTGAATAAGAGTTGTTTCCTCCCATTTTATATTCCTCTCTAAGGCTGGGATTAAAGGCTTGCACCACTGTCATTAAAGGTGTGCATCACCCAGTGTCTATGGCAACTAGTATGGCTACTGAGATTAAAGGTGTGTGTTACCATAATCTGGTCCATAAGATTGACAAGTAGTACTGTGTTACTCTCAGATCTTCTGGCAGTTCTTTATTTAGTAAAATACAATTTAAATCCATTACAGGAGATGAAGTACCACTATATATAAATATACTAGCTATTATGATATATCAGGAGTTTGGTGGAAATGGCAAAGTAATTGTACATTAGCAGTGTGGAATTGGATTCTTCTTCTCATCTCAAATAATGTTTTAGAATGGTGTAACTAAGAAAGAAACACATTAACAGAAAAAGCTGAGTATGAAAACAAGAAGTTTTCTCATTAGAAATAAATAGCTTTTAATTCTTTCCCTTACCGGTTGTAAAACCAATTGTGAGTAGAGGATACACTCAAGGAAGCAGAGCAACAAAGAATATTTAGGATACAAGAATGAAGTTTCAGTTATGGAATGTTATAGTACCAAATCAGTTTAAATTAGGGAATGATTGGGTATTATAAAATTTTCAGAACTATGTGTGTTGATATAACTCAGAATTATGAACCCTGAAATATCCAGGAAAGTTTGAGCATTTCAATATGCCATTTTTTTTTTTTGGTTGGCATCCTCAATTCATTGTCAATATTGTCTCTGCAAGACAGTATGGGAGTTGTTCTACAAGTGACTCATTTTTTTTTTTTTAACATTCAGACATTGCCTTTATATTAAACCTTCCACCTTCCTGGCTAGATCACATTTGAAAACATCTGGGCTTACTATTGCCTATTCACACGGTCAATCTGGTTGAAGGCTGACAGCAAGACCATGTCATGCTTTGAATGCTTCTCCTTCTCATGATTCTTCTGACAAAATTATTCTGTCACATTTAAAGTCAGGATCCCACACACTCTCAAGTCATTCACTGCATGTGAGTACATGTAAGACTAGAATGCAATTTGCATGGCCTTTATCCAATGCCCAATGGATTCTACATTCTTATCTCAAACTCAGGAACAGTTGTGATTCTACTTATATTTTGGCCTTTTGAATCTCCACAATAATTTCTAAGAAGCTTTTCTTATAGCATTCTAGGAGTGCCCTAGGCCACTTCCCAGAACTTTTCAATGTTTCTTTTGTAAACAAACAAGTAACAAAGAAGTAAATAGATTTAAATACTATAGCAAAAAGCCTCTAATAATCTAATATCATTTTCAATTTTAGCTTATTTTCTTACTGCTGTGAAAAATTACCCGAGGGGCTAAAAATCTTAGGAAAGAGTATGTTATTTGGGCTCATAATTTTGCAAGTTTTTAGTGTCAGTTAACAATGACATCCGGGAAGTAGAGTGAGGAGAGCCCTGGGCAATCAATTTATTATAACTACAGAATTTTATTTCCTAGGATATACTTTGTACAAGTAAATCTCCTTCCTTCCTTCCTTCCTTCCTTCCTTCCTTCCTTCCTTCCTTCCTTCCTTCCTTCCTTCCTTTCTTTCTTTCTTTCTTTCTTTCTTTCTTTCTTTCTTTCTGTTTTTTCAAGACAGGGTTTTTCTGTAGATTTGGAGCCTTCCTGGAACTAGCTCTTGTAAACCAGGCTGGCCTAGAAATCCCGGAGATCCGCTGGCTTCTGCCTCCTGTGTGCTGGGATTAAAGATGAGTGTTACCACTGCCAGTTTAAGTCTACTTTCTAAAGTTTCAATAATACCTCAAAGTAGTGCCCAAATCTAAATTTATTTTTGAGTGAACACTTAAATTTGTTTTGCTTTTTCCTCTTTCAAGTTATTTAGAACTTCTATCTTCAACACTGCAGAGTGATGAGAGGCATTCAATACACTATTTTTATTCATTTATGGACTAAAGGTAAATTTATTGTAGTATTCATATATTAGTATAACTTGTTCAGACCATGTCACAATATATAAAAATATCTGGGTTTAAAAAATAGGATATTAGGCAAAGAGACCAAATGGAAAATCCAAACATTGTCTCACTAAACTATGTAGAGTAAGTCTGTACAGTGAGTATACAAGGCAGAGGGCTCAGTTGTGTTTACAGACAAGATTCTTCCTGAATGGAGGTCCTGTGGATGGTAATGATTGTGGCAGCTCCACATGACCTAATCTTACAGGCACTGAACTGTCTTATTCAGTACAGCTGTCCCTCCTCCATCCCTTGATGACCAACAAATGATGGTAAAATTTATTAAATCACTTCATTCAGTAGATTCCTAGGCTTATTGCATGAATATTTTTATTAGTTTTTAAAATAATTGCATTCTTTTGCCCCTTTCTTTCCTCCCTCCATACCTTCTTGGCCCACTGGTTGGTTATAGAACTCTGCATTTTCTTTCTTCAGTTACTGGATAAAGGTTCTCTGGTGACAGGACCTCCATTCAGGAAGAATGTGTAGAATGTAGTTAGGGGTTATGATGGTCGAGCAAATTGGCAGTTGTAGGTTCTCCTCTAAAATCCATATGTTCACTAGCTCTGGCTTGTTAGAGAAGACATTTCATATAGAATTCACAGCATTGTCTTTACTGGATTCTCCTTTAATAACCAAAAACATTTACTCAAATAGAAAATGTATATGATTAATTTGAGAAGTAAAAGCAGGAGTATATTTTAAAAGGGGACAAAAGAAAGATACAAGTAATCATTGGAAATTGCCTAATTTAATTTCAATAAATATGGTACTTGTTTCTGAAAAGGTGTGTGTTTTCATAATCATGTTGAAAAGCTTGACTGATTATATAATATATTTTGGTTATGACTTGTCTGTTAATTTTATAGCTTGTGGTGTTAACTGTCAAAGAACTTCAGGCTGCTGATTTTACTCTGATGCTCTCAATTTATTTGATACATTCAATTGTACACTGCATTGCTTTGATCTTCTACTGTTTTCCTTGACAACAGTCACACAGAATTAGTCAGATTATCTCCAAATTATAATTACATCTTGTCAGTTTTTCTAATAAGTTATTTGACAAAATACTAAGGGAATTGTGGAAAATATTGAAAATTAATCCAATGCTTTTGTGTTATAATACAACAATGTTTCATAAGCAGACTATTACTTGGGCCACAAAGAAAATGACACATTTCTTTAAATGAAAACCATTTAAGGATTGAATGACAACTTTGTGATTGACAAAAGGAACTTACATTAGATTTTTGATTTAATATATAGCACTAAGAAAAGAGTTTTATTATTTGAAAACAAACCACAGTGGGCACAGTGGGCAATGTTTGTGGGAACAGTATATTTCTAATCCTAATTTAGTCATCTCAATTGTGTCATTTCAAAAGAGAGAAAATGCAAACTCACGAGACTAGATTTTTCCTAGAAAGTTTGACAGTTTTCAAGGCTTTCCCACAAAGTCAATGTTTTGATAAGGAAGCAGAGGATGGCATTGTACTCATTTGGAATGTGAAAGTACAGCTCACACAATGCAAATGAACTCGAAGTCACAAATCTGATTTATATTCCAAAATAGGTTTCATTCCCTCGTTGGTTAGAATAGGTTAAAGAATAGACTGACACTTAACTGCCAGACATTCCCCTGTTGTTCACACAATTCCTTTTTCTTGTCCAGTGCTTTTATAAAATACTCTAGTTCTTCTTATGATAAATACACTGAAGTACCAGAATAAAATTTGAGTATAAATTCTTAACAGTTTCTTGACAGAAAGTCAAGCAATCAAAGCAAGAGCGTATTATTACCTAGGCGGTCAATCTTTTCTACCACATCATTATAGCCCTTCCATTTCTCACACCAAATACAAGAAGTGTTTAAAGGACAGTGAAAAAGCTGACTCATGTTTTGAAATTATGTTGCCTTCACTTTCTTGTTTTCTCAGATACAGGGATTTACAAAGAAGAAATGATGGGAAGGGTATCATGTATCTTTGGAAGGCAACAGAAAAAGTTAGAAAAAAATAATAATTGAATGCAAAGAACCTTCAGAGACACATTGGTGTATTGAAGTTAGTTCAATTTGGGAAATAACTAGAATAGCTAAAAGATAAAACAATTATATTTTTTATTTATTATAAGGGTAAAAACTCATGAAACAGAAACGAGAAGTCCAAACTCAGCTGTGCTGCAAGGGAACCATAAAGAGAGCACACCTGGTTGCATGCCTGTTTTTTCTCAGGATCCCAGAAATCCACACCCCAACTTAGTACCACTTCTTAGAGATAATTGATTGACAAAGCTTCCCCATCACCTCCCCCTTTTGTTTAAACAAGAAAAATCTAAACCCAATACAAAAGTATATAAAATAGTAACAGATATCAAGTATAAAATTCCAACCAACATAAACAATATTAAGCAAGTGATATGGGGGTTCTCCTGGGTGTTCTGTGATTATCATTAATGAATAAAGAAACTGCCTTTGCCTGTTGATAGGTCAGAACTTAGGTAGGTGGGGAGGACTGGACTGAAAGAAGAAAGAAGGGCATAGTCAGAGAGACACCATGGAGCTGCAAGAGTGAGACATGCCAAATCTTTGCCAGTAAGCCACTGACATGTTGCAATATACAGATTAACTGAACTAGGTTAAATTAATATAAGAGTTGACCAATAAGAATCTAGAGATAATGGGCCAAGCAGTATTTTAATTAATATGCTTTCTGTGTGGTTATTTTGGTTCTGGGAAGCCAGGACAAACAAGCAGCCTCCTCCAACAAGCAAGGAACACATAATAAATGTTTAAATAGACATTCTATTCTAAAGAGTCTAAGTCTTAAATGGGAAACAGGCTTGCATAAACCATAAGAGGATGGTAACTACAGCTATGTAATATTCAACCCTATTGAAGACCTGAGAAGGAAGATAATATTACTTAAGTAGTCAGGAAGTGCGATCAGGCAGTTTTCAAAGTGAGCAGTATATGAAGGAGACAACTGGCTACCTGAACAATCACACAAAGTCACATTTGCAGTGTTGAAGTAACCAACTTTGGCTAAGGCCTACTGTAACTGACAGACCATTTTCAGAGGCAGGAAATCTTTTAGAACTGTCTTACCCTGTCTTGGCAAGGTTTGGCAGTCCTTTTACTTGTATACTGCTTTTGCAGTCCAGATAACAAGTACTTTGTCTGTACATGAGGCATGGGTTGTTCTTTGGCCAAAGTCCAATTGTGCCAAGAGGAAAACAAACTTTGAGTGGAGTGTCTTTGGTGTTCAACATTGTCTCGGGAATACACTGGTTCTGTCAAAAATAATCATCTTATGTCAACAGAACCCTAAGTTATTTAAATGCCCCATATTTTACAGATCCTTGAAGAGGTTGAAAATTATATATCTAGGCAGAATACAATCTCTATATATCTAAAGAACCTAAATATCTGACCATACGTATAACGAACATGAGCAAAAATTGACCTATAATATTTAATTTCTGTATAAGTTAAAGACTAAGCCTTCGTGTCAGAATAATAAATAATCTGTAAACAAATATATATCAAATGAGGACAATGACCTCAAAATGTGAACAATGCATAAGTATCTTGATCACAGGTAAGAATAATATATAATGCAATATGAAAATATATCCTAAAAGTTTTATCAATATACAAAATTTCCTAAACAGAGGTATACAGTTTGACAGAATAACTTTTCATAGGTGTAGAAATATTGTAAACAGAAATAACAAATATAATTTGAACTTGTACCAATATACCAAAAAACTATACCAGTGTAAATTATTCATAGATAATAGCTTACAAATATTCACCTTATTACCCACTATTGTTATTATTGTGAATAAGTTTACACTAAATTATGTATTATCCCATTTGATTTATTCTTTCTTTTTAACATTTGGGGTTCAGGTCTCCAGCGGCTTTAGCCAACAATCATTTGGCTCCGTGTGGTGCATTTGGGTATAAGATTCCTGTACAGTGACCCTGAGTAGCCTCTAGCCATGTTAACATCTTGAATCTACTCCTTGGCCACCAGCCACTGCCTAGCTAGCTCAGTCGGTAAACTATGATATTCTTAATCTCAGGGTTGTGGGTTCAAGCCCCATGTTGGGTGACAATTGTTGAAGTTAACTTGATTCAGGAAATAGCCAGAATAACAAAAGATGAAACAATTATATTTTTATTTAAGGGTAAGACTCACAAAACAGGAATAAGAAGTCCAAGCTCAGCTGTGCTATGAGGGAACCACACAGAGAGAGCATACCTGTACTACGCACCCATTTTTCTCTGGATTACAAAGAGCCAAACCCTTACTTAAAAATAATTGGTTGACAAATCTTTCACATCACTGGTTTGACAGAGCGTCAAGAAATATGACTTCAGCATTTAGAATCCCAGTACTACAGACGACCCTGAAAATCAGTATTAGGGTTTCAAATTTTGACCTTCTTGTAGCAAGAAAAGGCCATTGAAATGTTTCAAAAAAAAAAGATGGTAAAACAGTAATTCATACAAAGCATTTTGATTTTGTTCATCCCATGTCCCTCACTTGTCCTCTTTTTCTATTCTGCCATTTCTCTTTGAAATTTTTCCTTCTTCTACTTCCCTGTCTTAATTTTTATAATGACCTGTTGAAATTGGGGCGTCTGGGTTGCGTCCCCAACACCCCGGGCTGCCTGACTAGCTTATGACCGAAATAACAACACACAAACTGTATTCATTTAAACACTGCTTGGCCCATTATTTCTAGCTTCTTCTCGACTAACTCTCGCACCTGGACTAGCCCATTTCTAATATTCTGTGTTAGCACCCCAAGGTGCGCTTACCGGGGGAGATTTTAGCTTACGTCCATCTTGGGTGGGAGCTTCATCGCAAGTGTGCCTCAGAGAGCAGAGCTATTCCGTCTGCCCGCAAGACAAGAGCCTGGCATCTCTGAGTGGAGCTGCATGATTTCTGAGCTCACTTCCTCTTCCTGTCAGCATTTTGTTCTATTTACTCCACCCACCTACGTTCTAACCTATCAGAACCAGCAGTTTCTTTATTTTAACCAATGAAATCAACAGATTGATATATGACACTCCCACATCACTTCCCCTTTTTCTATTTAAACAAAAAAGTAAGGCTTTAACTTTAACATAGCAAAATTACATATAACAAAACAGTTATCAAGTAAAAATTACAATAATCTTTATCATAATTAAAGAAAGAAAAGTATAACTATAACTAACTATTCTTAACTCCATCAAAGACTCCAGAAAGATACAATATTACCTAAGCAGACAAGAAATAAGCAGTGTTCAAACTCTAGAAATGACAGAGTTCAAACTCTAGAAATCTTGCTGCCTGGACAGTCACCCAAAGTTCCTCTGTACCATTGGGGCATCCATCTTCAGCCTACAAGCCCATAGTTTCCAGCAGACATTCAACAAAGCAGGAAATTTTAAAGGCAGTCACTATCTGCTTGTCCTGAAGAATGTCTTGCAGACTCTTTCATGAATCAGGAACCCCGAAAGATCATCTCACCTTTAGGCAAGTTCAGTAGTCCTCTCTCTGCGGGTTCTCTGTGTCCAGTTTATGCAATAGTCCAGGCAAGAGCAGTTTCTTGCCCAAATGGCTATCAAACTTCATAAGGATCCTCTTCGATGCCCATCTTTTTCCTGAGGTAGATTGGTGCTGCCAGGAGCATACGTGTCTCATTGTCATAAAAAACCCTAAGTTATCAAAACATTTAAAATGCCATGTTCTCTAGCCTTTGAAAGATATGAAGAATGCCTATCTAATATATACGATTATCTATTAACAACCTATATACGTTACATTTTTAAATGAACTACACAATCATAATACCTTAATCAATATCAGAAATACATATACATATAACAAAATTGACCTTAAATCTCTATCAATAAAGCAAAATCCGTATCAATGTAAATTATTCATACCTATATCATATTCCCCTTTAAATGTAAAAGAACATTTATAAACCATATTTGGGAGCATGGGTGCAGTTTTCTCTCCAAACTGCTTCCTGCTGAATGGGGGCATCGTTAATTGGGTCTTTCATGGTATAACCTGTATGCTAGTTTCATCTCAGTTGGCAGTTGAGTGAAGCAATTTTCTCAAGATGTTCACAGCAACCGTTCAGGAGGGCGTGGTCCATCATACCATATCAGAATAGAAGAAATGAACAGGGTCTCATCCTCTGTGAAAACAAAAAAGGAAACTCCTTTCCAAAGTATCATGTCCTTAGATCCATATTTCAAAGTCAAGGCATTTTCACAATATCTATGTTGGGTTAGTTCAGCAGCATTTATAAACAAATATCTTTTAGCAGTTGTTGCTCCTTCCTCAGCATTCAAATGATTCAAACAGAGCATAATAGCATACAGTATCAAAATTCTCTGTTTCTTTTCCATCTTTGTACAGCTTTGTTTTAATCTCTATTTCGTTTATTTTTACTTTTAACTTTTTGCTTTTTAAGCATATATGTTTGACTTGGACATTGTAGACCAGGCTGTTCTTGAACTCTCAGAGATCCAGCTGTCTCTGCCTCCCAGGCACTGGGATTAAAGGCGTGTGCTACCATACCTTGAAGTCACAGAGGTCAATCTCCCTCTGCATCCCAAGTGTTGGGATTAAAGCCGTGTACTACCACAACCAACTTCTCTTTTTCTTTTCTTTTTTTTTTACTCTTAAGAACTTACTTTTAGCTTGCATATATTTTTAACACTGTAAATAATTTAAAATTTTTCTTTATATATCTCTCTTTGAGTCTTTAATTTACCAAGCAATCTCAGTAGGACTAAAGGCGTGGCTTTGCTAGCTAGATCCAGTCCATTCCTTAGCTTTCTGCCATTCCAACCTTCTGGCTGAGGTACCGGCCAGAGCCGCATTCATTGCCACAAGTCTACAGTGTTTCAAGGTCCTTGTCATCAAACAAGATGCAACAGACAACACTCAGGTCCTCTCTCTGTAGCAGGCCCTCCTGCCTCAGTCAGAGTTTGCCCTGGCAGGACGGCCCAGAAAGCCGGCATTTTTAGACGGCGCAGCTTTTTTCCTGCTATGGCTGAAGACCGAAAAGCATGCGTTTAGCTTTTTGTCAACACTGTTTCAGTGTTTCGTAGCAGGACCTCTTTTTTGTTTTGTTTTGTTTTTTTTTGTTTTGTTTTTTGTTTGTTTGTTTTTTTTTTTTCGAGACAGGGTTTCTCTGTGGTTTTGGAGCCTGTCCTGGAACTAGCTCTTGTAGACCAGGCTGGTCTCGAACTCACAGAGATCCGCCTGCCTCTGCCTCCCGAGTGCTGGGATTAAAGGCGTGCGCCACCACCGCCCTCTTAATGAGCTGCACGGTTTTGCAGCTAAAGCTGAGTCAGGAAGCCTCTCTTAGATGAGAGTGCTTGCTTGCCTCTAGCAAGCAGAGTAGATCCGAGAGAGTGCTGCTACCAAGAAACCATGCACAAAGCTGTCATTTTGTTCTAGAATTACTTCCCAAGCTGTCTCAGGATTTCTGTGGATACAGTTGTCCATGTGGGTGCCATCTGTTTAAATTTGGGCGTCGGGGTTGCATCCCCAACACCCCAGGCCGCCTGGCTAGCTTATGCCCGAAATAACAACACACAAACTGTATTCATTTAAACACTGCTTGGCCCATTATTTCTAGCTTCTTCTCGACTAACTCTCGCACCTGGACTAGCCCATTTCTAATATTCAGTGTTAGCACCCCAAGGTGCGCTTACCGGGGAGATTCTAGCCTACGTCCATCTTGGGTGGGAGCTTCATCGCGAGTGTGCCTCAGAGAGCAGAGCTATCCCGTCTGCCCACGAGACAGGAGCCTGGCGTCTCTGAGCGGAGCTGCATGATTTCTGAGCTCACTTCCTCTTCCTGTCAGCATTTTGTTCTGTTTACTCCACCCACCTATGTTCTAACCTATCAGAACCAGCCAAGCAATTTCTTTATTTTAACCAATGATATCAACAGATTGATATATGACACTCCCACATCA
>CAWTZC010000851.1:0-29496 GCA_963919715.1 Microtus obscurus | reverse complement strand
GACTAACATATTATTTAATATATGTTCCAATTTACTCCCACCAGCAATTGAGTCCTCCCTCTACCCCACATCTCCAGCATAAGTTTTATCAGTGTTTTGATGATCTCAAAATCGAAACAATCTCAAATTGTTTTGATTTCATTTCCCTTACTATTTAGCATTCTTTAGTGCCATTTTAGATTCCTTGTTAATCCTTTTGTCTGTGCTCCATTTTTATTGATTATTTATTCTTTGGTACCATTTCTTTTCTTTATATTTTTGAATTAAATCCTCTGGCAATGTGAGTTGTTGAAATCTATTCCCATTCTGAGCTGTGTTTTGTCTTATTACCGTCCCTTTGCTTTACATAAGATTTCCAGTTTCAGGAGGTCCCATTTCTTAATTGTTTCTCTCAGTGTCTGGGCTGCTGGGTTTTTTAGGAAGTGGTCTCCTATGCCAATACATCAAGTGTACTTCCTTTTTCTCTTCTATTGGTTCAGTGTTGTAGGTTTTATGTTGAGGTCTTTGATCCATTTTACTTGAGTTTTGTGCATGTATGATAGTCATGATATATTTTCGGTCCTTCTACATGTTGATATCCAGTTACACACCATTTTTTAAATATGCTTTCTTTTTCCACTTAATATTTTTATTCTTGGACAAAAAACCATGTGTTTGTAGGTGTGTAGATTAATATCTGGGTCTTCGATTCTGTTCTTTCCTCCTGTTTTTTTTGCAATCCTTAACTTCAACAAATATAAAAAATCCTTCATGATAAAGGTCTTGGAGAAAGCAGGGATACAAGATCCTACCTAAATATAATAAAGACAATATATACCAGCCAACAGCCAATATCAAACTAAATGGAGAAAATTCACATCAATCAATCCCACTGAAAGTCAGAAAAACAAGGTTATCCACTCCACTCTATATTCAATTTTTGTTCTTGAAGTCCTAACAAGAACAATAAGACAACGAAAATGAGATCAAGGATTCAAATCAGAAAAAAAATCAAACTCTCACTTTTGCTATACTTCCCCAACTTATAACCTTTCAGTAATGCAGCAAGGGTACAAGATTAACTCAAAAAATCAGTACCTTCCTTTCCAATATAATGCTAGAAAAAAATAAAACCTCACTTCAATTCACAAATAGCATAAAATATCTTGATAACTTAACCAAACATGTATAGGTGTATGACAAGAACTTTATCTCTGAAAAATAAGATACACCAGAAAATGAAAAATCTCCCATGCTCTTGTTATAACATATAAAAATTGCCAATCTTACCAAAATCAATCTACAGATTCATGTTATCCCATCAATAAGCAAATATCTTCACAGACCTCAAAAGAACAATAGTCAACTTCATATGAAAAGCAAAAAAAAAAATATATTCAAAACATCCTCTACAATAAAGAACTTCTAGAAGCATCACAGTTCCTGACTTCAAACCTTTATAAAAGTTTTGTTTTATAACGTTAAGCTTTTACTTCTTTACATTTTTTATATCATAGGTGAATGTAAAAGAATAAGGCTCCAAATATAGGATCTCTGACTATCGCAAGCAACTGAACCTTTTAATTTTCTGAGGTCCTCAGGTTTGGTTCCCAGATCATTTTCAGCAACTTATCACTCCAGAAACTGAGATTCTTTTCTGCCTCAGTAGGCCAATCACATACACATGACATTAGCATTCAATCTTATAAAAAAAAAAATACCATTACAATAATTATTAGTTGTTTTCTTAAATCTTAATGATATATAATTTAACAAAGTTAATTTAAGTGTTTTTGTGGATGTGTGGATGTATTAGAGAGAGGGGGGAAGTAAGGGGAGAGGGGGGGGGGGAGAGAGAGGGGGGGAGAGAGAGGGGGGAGATTTAAGTTAGTTTCTAAATGAAACAAATGCCTTAAAGTAAATTTCCAACCTCTGAGACTAGTGAGGCAATCCTCTTTAACCCTATAAAGAGTATGAAATTAACAAAAAGGACTTCATACTTTGAAATAACGGAAGAGTAACAAGAGGATTACATCAAGCCATGGTTTCTACATCTCAACGCAGCCGTTAACAAGGTCATATATAGGATTCCTTTCTCATGCTTATATTTAGCATAAATTAAATCCAAATATAAAAAACTTAAAAAATTAAAAGTATAAAAATTAATTGTCAATCCATTATAAATAGTTAACTCCTTCAGGATATACAAAGTTTCAATATTCCTGTGGTTGATCTAACTATCAAGCTGGACTGGGTCTGAAAAACTGGGATAAACCGACTCGCTGAACATAGCGACATGGGGACTGCTGAGGAAGTCAAGAACAATGACACTGGGTTTTTTATTTATTTATTTATTTATTTATTTATTTATTTATTTATTTATTTTAAATTTCCGTCTCTTCCCCACCGCTTCCTCCCATTTCCCTCCCCCTCCCCAATCAAGTCCCCCTCCCTCTTCAGCCCAAGAGCCATCAGGGTTCCCCGACCTGATAGGAAATCCAAGGACCACCCACCTCCGTCGGGGGTCTAGTAAGGTGAGTATGCAAACTGCCCTAGGCTCCCACAGAAGTGGGAACCTGAACTGGTTTTACTCTGCACGTACTGCTTTGTAGGAGCCTAGGCAGTTTGGATGCTCACCTTACTAGACTAGATATTGGTCCTTGACTTCCACAAAGCTCAGACCCTTCTCTTCGGGCTGATGGAAGGACTTGATTGGAATCATTGAGAGGAGCAAAATCTTTAATAAATAAATAAATAAATAAAACTCACTTAAGACATTCCACCATATATTCAATTCTATCTAAAAAATGAAAATAAACAAAACAAACTCTAGTGAATTATAAAAATAAATCAGATCTTATTTCCCACACAAATAATCTAAACACCATAAAAATCATGGAGGTTGCTCATAGTCATTTTGTCTTTTCCCTAACTTTAATATAAAAATCGTCATCATCAATATCTCTGCCTACTATTCAGACATCAAAGCACATAGTTAGCAACGCTTATATATCAATCAACAAATAACTGATACTAAAAATTCATCAGAAGTACACAGGCAAACACATTCAGACATGCATACTAGATAATATCTAACAATACTACCTAGTAATTATATATATATAGATGATATATATATGATATGATTAAATAATAGATAATAGATAGATAATAGATGATGCTAGCTAGCTAGATGATAATGATGATGATATATGGGTGATGATGATGATGATATACATATAGGTAATAGCACATTTTATCACTTAGTTAAAACCCATTCACTCAAATATAAATAGTGAATTAGTTTTGACCCATTAAAAGAAATAAACTAAGGATCGAATAATACTATAAAAAAATCAAATAATGGTTATACATTATTTACAAATATGGGGTTTAAGTGAATACTACATAATAATTGTGAAATCATTTTATTCATTCTTTAAATTCCAAAAAATATCTTAATTATTTCTGTTTCCTATTACTACATTTTTAAAAAGTATTCATCAGGAAAATATTTGCATTAATACTATAGTACTTTATCTTCTATTATTCTACATTAATATAAAGGTGGATAATTTCTAATACTCATATATTTCACAATAACAAACTTTTCTGAATTATTAACAAATCTCCTTTCTTACTTGAAAGAGATGGTTATAAAATGCACAATTTTACTCCATATTAAATACAATAACGGAAAAGCAGGAGCAGAATTTACGACATCATTTTTTCTGAATGATCAAGTCCATGCTAGAGGTAAAATATTATTGTGAACTATGTTTCTGTGAGATAGGGGTTTAAATATTGCACCTTAAGGATATCACCTCAGAACATACATGCTTTATTAAAATTACTTTCATAATTCTATTCAAAATATCTTAGCTCTATCTTCCTTCTGTTCAAACCACTTCTTCCTCATTGCACATAGCAAAACACAATGAAACTGGTTCCTTTGCTTTTATGCTGCATTTAAGTGGTGGCTCTCTCCTATTTTTTAACACAAAGGAATCCTTATCTAAAGCAAAAATATAAGAAAGCCATTTCTTTTTAGTTCTTTGATCAGATCTGAGTAGTATGAAATTTCAGAAAGTTATTAGTTTAATCACCAATTTATCTGTAGAGTGCTAAATAATATATATTTTTCCATTCCATTGTCTCTGTCCTTTCATAAGAGAAATTAACTTGAATCTTGAGGTAATATTGATGTTCTTCTGAATTTAAATTAATTACTGTAAAACTAAAAGGGAGGTAAATACATTTCTGCTGCCCTTCCTATATTTCCTTTCACACCTCCAAAGCATTTCACCAGGTCTTCATTCTTTACTATAAAAACACTATTACTTTCATCACTCTAAACATACAATCATTATTCATCATCTTTCTGTCTAAATTGATTCTTTCACTTCCAACTACATTTATCACAATAATAACATCTTTTTTCTTCCTTACCCAAATCAATAATTTTTTATAAAACATTTAAATAAAAATAATGGGTTTAATTTTTTTGGTGGGGGGACCAGGATAATTCTCAATAATTAGTTTTAAATATTTAGAAATATTTTTCACATAAAATCACAAACTTGATTTGTTCTAAAATTTCAAAATAAAATGCATTTATCTGTATAATTCATATATTTTCTAACACAATAATACTGTGTTGACGGTTTTCTTGTTTTTGACGGTTTCCATCATCTTAGTTTAATGGGTATTCAAAGTCCTGATACATATACTAAATCCACATCAGCAGAGACAAAGAAAAAAAAACCCCCTTGAAGTAATGAAGTTGGTACTTTTAAAATGTAAAATCCCTTTCCTAGTGACCTCCTTTTCTTACAACACACTACCATGCTAAATCTCTTCGATTTCTTTCCAAGAGTTCTACTTTGAAATTGTTCAAACACACACATATGAGTCCATGAGTCATTCTCAATAAAACCACCGTGTTTTACTCTTCATTTTCTTGATTTATTTGTTTTCTTCTTTTTTCTTGCAATGTCTTGATGTGGTCAGTGTCATATATCAAATTTGTTGACTTTCATTGGTTCAAAATAAAAATCTTTTTTTTAAATTGTTTAGAGCTCAATCCTGCAGCTCCGCTCACCATTCTTCCCATACTCTTCTATATCTCCTACTCAGATGGACTATAAATCTTCCGCAGCCACCTTGGGGTGCTTACACTGATTTAAATGGGCTAGTCCAGGTGCGAGAGTTATGCCAAAAGAGACTAAAATATAGGCCAAAGCGGTGTTTATATGAATACAGTTTGTGTGTTGTTATTTCGGGCATCTGCTATTCAGCCGACCCGGAGTGTTGGGGACGCAACCCCGTCCCCTTATTTCAAATTCTAATATCATATATCATCATATTACCTCTCTTTCCCTCCCCTGTCACGTTATCACAATGTATAATAAACAATTCTTTTGCTCAATTTTTTTATAATTTTCCTATGGTTATAAATTCTTTTATTGTCTTTTTGTCATGGAATTTTGTTTTCTTCAATTATGAGTTTAAGTTTATCCCTCAAGAACTTGGTTTTCTTGTCTTTTCAGAATAAAACATTGTTTTAAGGTCTTCTTGTTCTACAGTTTCCCTCAAAGGAATGCCTTGCTAATATGTAGTCTTATTTTGGATGTCATTACTTTCCTTTTCTTTCCTAAAGCCCTTTCCTTGTATGTTACTTTATGTTCTTTTATTTGGTGCAGTCTTGAGCTACTTATATCTGAGGTGGATCTCTGTTTAATTTTTTTCTTTGATTTTTTCTGAGAAAAATTTCTATATGATTTCAGTCTGAATTTTTTATTCATCTCTGTACACAACCTGCATATTAGTCTTTTTATGTGTTGCAAAATATTCTTATTTATTTCCTATATATTATAAATTTATTATTTTATTTTATTATAACTAATATTTTTTTTATTATTTTTTATTTTACAATACCAACCACAGTTTTTCCCTCCATCCATTTAGTCCATTCCCTTCCTTGACCTTCTTTTCCTTCCTGTCATCTACTCCTCAAAGACTAGATCCTCCTTTGAATCAACAAAACATAGCATATCAAGTTAAAGCAGAACCACACTTCCATACTGGATCATGTTTCAAAAAGGCATACTACCTAGTAGACAGATTCCAAGAAACCAGCTCATGTCCAGGATAATCCTGGTCTCAGTTTAGGCCTCTAAACAAATACTGATATTCTCTCTTCCTTGTGATCATATGCTATTGACTCTTTCCTAGACATTATGTATTAGTCTTCTTAAATTTTTATTGCTAGCATAATTTCAGTTTGGATCTTCAGTTCTATTCTTTATTCAAATCATTTTTTTAAAACAATCTCTTATCACCTTTTGCTTCATTTTGTTGTTTGTGGTTTCCAGATTTCCTTTTTTTTTAAATTTCTTTGCATTCATATTAATTTATGTTCTTATTAATTTTTAAATATATCTTTTCATATTTGTAATTACAATTATTCTTTTTAACTCTTTTTCTTAATTTCACTATTTGTTCTCTATAAAAATCATTTTATTCATTTCTATTTGTGAGGATATATTGTTTATTGATTTATATAATAAATAATACAGATCAGATAATTGGGATATAAAGGAAAGGGCTTGTTTTTGAATGGACATAAAGCTAGGAATTATTTGGGTCTTTTGACGTGATATTTTGCAAAAACAAACTGGAGCATTACTTTGTAAGACTCTAGATTATTCAAAAAATTACCTCTAACTTTTTATAAACAAATCGCTTGTGTAATAGGCTGCTAATTAAACTTTTCTTGATGTTTTTACATTTTTGTATTAAATATATTTTAAATTTTGTTACTAAAGTGAGACTATGAAACTTTCTCTAATATGCAACACAGATATTTACTTTATTTATTATCCTTTTAGGCTCTTTTTTTTTTGCAAAAAATTGAATCCCATTTAAAAATCCAATCATTTTTAATGTTATTAATTTATGAGAACTAATAAGTTAACTTATTTATAATTTATTTTAATCTTATATTGTGTAGAGGGCAAACCTTCTTAACATAAATAAAACATCCATCTTAATACATCTCTTTCCTGGGCTAACCTTCCCTCTTTTCTGTATTCTGCTATAAAATTAACCATTTCTATCTACCCACATTCCACTCAAACATGATATTCACCTCACCTGAATATAAAAACAAAGAAATAACCAGTCTACCAAAATAGTTTCTGAAACCAAAGCCAATACAAAAACTCCTATTTTATTTTCATTGTTATTTTACACAAAATGAACTAATAAAAATATAATTAAGAAAATATTTCTATATACCTTTCCAGAAATGTTGCCATGAACAATAAATGGCAAATAAGTACTCCATTTTAACCAATCACATACCACATAAGATTCCCTGTTTTTATCTTTATCCCTTTCTATATTTATACTCAATATCACACAATTCACTATTATTTCTTAAAAACTCATATTTAATTACCAAATATAACATATTATTTTTGCATTATTGAGCTAAAACTACTAAAATTTTGTATGCATAGCATCCAATATTATTTACCAACGTTTCCAATGAGTCTTGAGTTACACAGAAATCATGCTGCAAACATGGATAATTTTAACCTTTCCAGGAAACTTTCTATCTAAAATGAAAATTATGCCTAATATTTAAATTACAGATTTTTTGCATTAATTAGTATATATTAATAAAGGATCTATATGAATTATATCTACTAATCAAATTTATTTCTGACTATTCATATATTCATACTTTTACATTAATTCATATAAAATTAAATAAAAATTTCCGGCATGCATTGTTACTATATTTTTCATCTGGAAAATTATGAACTACAATTAAAGATTATTGTACAAATATTCTCAATTAAAAAATTGATTTTTTAAGAAAAGATTTTTATTATCATTTTACTACTCAACCCACAGATCACTTTCTGCTCCTGCTCCTGCTCCATCTTCCTCCCAACTCACTACCTTCCCATTTACTCCTCTGTAGTTCTTCAGAATGGGTAATACTTGCAGTGGGAAGTCAGCAAAGTCTGGTAGCATTAAGTTGAACCAGGGCCAATCCCTCTCCCGGCATCAAGGCTAATCAAGGCATCCCATCATAGTAATACTCTAAAAAGCAAGCTCAATACAGGGGATATATCCTGGTCCCCTAGTCCCCCTCAAAATACCAACTCCTGCAACTGCTCACTCCTCTGCAAAAGGCCTAGTTCAGTGTCCTGCACCTCCCCCTGTTCTGAGTCCCTGAATTCCTAAAAGCTCGTCAGCTTTCTCTGTGGAATATTACAAAATTGGCCAATAAAGCATGTCTGCAGAATCAAATTGCTTTTCTCTGTTAATTTCGTAATGTTCTCTGTTTACTACTACTTTTAATACTCCCATCAATTTTTTTCTTTAGCAGAAGCAGTATTTATGAAATGGTTTTTCGTAAAGGTTGTCTGTTGCTATACTGGGAATAATTAGCTATTAGCAATTGCCAATCTGAGCAATAATATCAATTTTCTGCACTAAAGGTTGAAACTATAAATTTGCTCAATATCCCCTACAGGAAGATATTACCCAATCAACAAAATAAAAATAATAATGTCATTTCTATTTTATTCTAAGATCCTAAATTTATATGTGTAATTTGAAGAAAATCCTATATTTACTAAAAAATCCCTTTACATTTTATAATCAATACTCATAATTTTATAAACATACTCTAAAATTAATCTCACAATCCACAAAATTATTGTAGCATTTTTTATTTAATATAGCGAGAATACTCATTACTCATTTTAAATTAAGTTATCATTTACTAATTTACTTAAAAAAGTCTACAAAGTGCATAAATACAAACCTATTTACCCTCGTCTATCTACCTATCGGATTCTATTCATTTGATATATTTGGTTTTTTGAGACTAAGCAATATATCTATGAATCAAAAATTTTATTTAAAACTGTTGCAGTACTTTGGTTCTCAATCTATTCTCCCCTAAAAAAATAGTTAATACCTCTCATGAGAAGATTATTTAAGCAGTCAAATTAATAATCAAAAAGTATAAAAGAATTTGTTCAACATGATCACACAGAACCACATAACCTCCTTCAAGTACATCATAGGAACACTGAGGTAGGATTTTTATATTTAAATAGAGGGTCAGGAATGTCCTGTCTAAAATCCAACACAAGTATGACAAGCAATGTGTGGGTCTCAGTCTCTTTTTGCAGAGTTTAAAAGTTACTAAATTCTGAAATCTCTTTTCAAGGAATAACTTTCTCCTTCTGTTTAAAATCATGCTTGAGATATTTTTTCTTGTTGTGGAATAAAATTTTATCTTTTTAAATTTTTTTACCCCATGGTCTTTTGTATATCTTATGGTTTCTGATTGTGTTACCATGAGTTCCTGAGTTATATAATACTATATTCTGTCTATATCTGATTTTGTCCCTATGGGACTTTTTATCCTATTCCAATTTGTTTCTGTTTTATATTATATAATATATATTATATTATTATCCATTATATTGTTTGTTTTCTACAGGAGACAGTAAGATGGTGGATCCAAATGGGAAAGAGATGGAGAAGAACTGAAAGGTGAGGAATATGACGAACCATAATTAGAATGTTTTGTAAAAAAATGTATTTTCACTAAAAGATAAGATAAAAAAAGATTCTTGATCAAAAATTTTAGCTTCTTTTCTTTTGTTTTTAAAATGTTTGGTCATTATGAGAGTGTCCATTGTTTAATATAGATTAAGGGGGGGTAAAATATCTTCTTATAATATTCTCATTTCTTCTATCTTTAAATTATAAAAATACATTCTGCTATTTACCCAATATTCTATGTTCAAACACATGATTATTTTACCTCTACTTCATATATAATAATTTTTTAATATCCCTCTCTCCTCCACATCCATGTTAATTCCCTCTTAACTCTTCTTTATCCCAAAATCTTTTTAGTGAGCTTTTCAGCTTCCTTACTAATGCTGCCTTTGATAGTGAAAAATATGAGTGTAGTTACAATTATCTTCCCAACTACTAACTTTAGTCTTGTTTTTATTCTTGAGCCAAATTACAGGAAGTTCACCTACAGTACTTACCTGGTATCCTAACGGCAGTTGGACACATTGAAATGCTATGTGTCTGAGTTTGAATTCATCTCCAAGCTTTCTTTCGTTATAGCTCAGATGTCACACATTGAAAGAAGAAAGAATGTAGGTGCTTAAATATTTATCCACTGTGTAAATCTAAACTTCACTATCCTTAAATATCACCATTTCCCATAGATCATGAAAAGTAATTTGAATACAATTTTAATTCTACATGAATTTTTCAAATACTACTTAAAAATGGTTGATGTCTGGTATGAGTGGTGCAAGCTTTTAATTCCAATTTCAAAACAATCATACAGATTTTTGTTAGTTCGAAGTGTCCAGCCTAGTTTACCACAACCAGTTCCAAGACAACCAGGTCTTTAATTCCTTGTCTCAAAACAACAAACCAGTAAACAAAAACAACGCAGTATCAAAGAGGTTGATTATGACTGCGGATATACATAAGTAGAACACTTTGCATATCTTCATCTTTTTGTTTGATATAATACTTAACAGAAAGTACCCCAATTGGCACTATAGGAGGTGTGAGCTTTCTTTTGCAGGAAGTGTGTCATTTTGGGGCTTGGCTTTCGAGGTCTCATTTATTCAACTACACTCAGGTGTGTTGCACAGTTCACTTTCTATTGCCTGTGGATCAGGATGTAAACTCTCAACTCCATGGTGCTCTCCAGCACCATGATTTCTTTCATGCTACCACTTTCCCACCTATACATACTACGTTAATTTTAACCATTAAATGTTTCCCTTTTGTAAAAAGTTCCATTTTCATGTTTTCTTCACTGCAATAACTCTCATTGTATTTTACCTTAATACCACCTCACACCCCCACAAGGTCCACTAAATTCACTATGACAAGCAAAAACCTGCTAATAGTGATCTCAAGTAAACAGAATAAATCAACTCATGTCTGTTACTTCTACATAGTCTTTATTCCTTGCATCAAAAAGCAGAGAGAATAAGAAAGAACAATGTCTGTATGTTTCTTTTTCTTGGATTTACTGTATAAAGAAACTCCTTGGTCTATTGATTGGGCAGAACTTAGGTAGGTGCTTAAAACTGGACTAATGCTAAAAAGAACTAAGAGAGATGAGTGGTGCCACGCCAAGATAACTTGCTAAAATTTTGCTGGTAAGCCACAACTCCGTGTAATGCACAGATTACTGCAAATGGGTTAAATTAATATTAATAAGATTAGCCAATAAAGTTAGAGCTAATGGCCCAAGCAGTGATTTAATACAGTATCTGTGTGGTTAATTTGGTTCTGGGCAGCCAGCATGAACAAGTGGGCCCTCTCATACAACAGATCTCCACCAGGTTCTTAGTTTCTACAGACATGGTTAAAAAATTCCATAAGGCAAAACATATATCACCCATTATTTCAAATCAAAAAATGAGGCCCAATATACAAAGTATTCCAAACAGATATACTACCCAGGAAAAACCACATCAAAAAATACCTGACATTCCAAACCTTTAGATAAAGTTCCTCCATTATTGTCTTTCTTTTGGGTTCTCCTTCTTATTTAGCTTCTCCTAAATCTCTAATTATAGGCTCAATGTCACTTTATTTATGGCTAGAAACCAAATATAAGTGAAGACATCCCATGTTCCTCTTTTTTGGGTCTGATACCTCCTCAATTGTATTTTTCTATTTCCCTCCATTTGCATGCAAAAATTCAAGAAGTCCTTGTTTTTTTACTGCTGAGTATACTCTAATATGTATATATTCCACACTTTCTTCATTGATTCTTCCATTGAAGGACATTTAGGTTGTTTCCAGGTTCTGGCTATTACAAACAATGTTGCTATGAACATAGTTGAGCATATACTTTTGTTGTATGATAGGGCCTCTCTTGGGTATATTCCCGAAGAGTGGTATTGCTGGGTCCAGGGGTGTTGATCTCGAATTTCAAAAAACCTCCACACTGCTTTCCAAGTGGTTGCACAAGTTTTGCAATCCACCAGCAATGGATGGGTGTACCCGTTCTCCACACCCTCTCCAGCAAAGGCTATCATTGGTGTTTTTGATTTTAGCCATTCTGACAGGGGTGTAAGTGGTATCTTAAAGTTGTCTTGATTTGCCTTTCCCCTGATCACTACAGGAAGTTGAGCATGACCTTAAGTGTCTTTTGGCATTTGAACTTCTTCTGTTGAAGATCTCTACTGTTCAGCTCAGTGCCCCATTTGTAACTGGGTTGATTAGCCTTTTCGATCCCGGGTTTCTTGAGTTCTTTATATATTTTGGAGATCAGACCTTTGTCAGTTGCGGGCTTGTTGAAAGATCTTCTCCCAGTCAGTGGTTGACTTTTTTGTCTTACTGGCAGTGTTCCTTTGCTTTACAGAAGCTTCTCAGTCTCAATTAGTAATCTAGAGAAGCTAAATAAGGAGAACCCAAAGAAGCAACATATAGGCAACCTCCTGAATATTATGACCTTCATCGGCGAGGAAAGGAGACAGAGACAGAGACCCACATTGAAGCACCGGACTGAAATCTCAAGGTCCAAATCAGGAGCAGAAGGAGAGAGAGCACAAACGAAGGAACTCAGGACCACGAGGTGCACCCACACACTGAGACAATGGGGATGTTCTATCGGGAAACTCACCAAGGCCAGCTGGCTTAGGTGTGAAAAAAGCCCTGGAGATAAAACCACTAGCTGAAAATAACGGACATGCGAGGACCAAGGAGAACTCAAGAACAAACTAGCAATGGGTTTTTGATTTTACTGCACGTACTGGCTTTGTCGGAGCCTGGGCAGTTTGGATGCTCACCTTACTAGCCTGGATGGAGGTGGGAGGTCCTTGGACTTCCCACAGGCAGGGAACCCTGCTTGCTCTTTGTGGCTGACGAGGGAGGGGGACTTGATTGGGGGAGGAAATGGGGAGTGCGGTGGCGGGGAAGAGACAGAACTCTTTAATAAATAAATAAACTAATTTTTTTAAAAAGAGTTAAACGTCCCTGAGCTCCTTTATAACACCTAGACTTGTCGTCTGGTAAGATCTACCTATCTCTTCGAAATTCCTATGTGGTCTTTTAGCGTAGAATTGTAGGATTGACTCCTTGTAAATTTGACTATCTTACTCACACCTAGACTTATTTATGCTCTCTTCTTCATAATAATAAGAGAGTTCAACATATATTCTGACACTGCACCTGTGAACTAACAAAGAAGAAGGAGAAGCAGAGGAGGTAATGTTATAAGCATTTTAGATCTTGACCTGGTATTTCACAAAGTGAATTGAAAAGGATTAAAATAAGGACTGTAGAGAGGCCAAGAGGACTGACTTAACAATCGAAGATAAGTGTTCTATTTTTACATTTAGGACTTCTTATAAATTTTGGCTCCAGTTCCAGGGTATCCAATGACTTACTCTAGCCTTAATTGTCAGTATACATGCACTTAGGGAGCATACGCATGCACGCATGTAAAGTACCTAAACTCTAAATTATAATAAAAATAAAAAATAATTTAAAAGGAATACCTAAAATTGTTACTACTAAGTTAGATTGTAGTACATTGTATCAGAAAGAGAAATTTCAAAAACTTAAAAATTGAATCAAATAATACAACAAATTACATTCTTTTATTATGTAATTTCCATTAATTCATGAGGAATAATATTTTTCTTTTTTACTATTTTTATTGCCTTTTATTTAAAAGTTTCTTTTTTCATTTTAAAACTAACCATACTTCACCCTCCCTCCCAGCTCCTGCTACCCCTTACCTTCCCCCCACTCAATGCCCCATCCAATCCTCAGAAAGTATAAGGCTTCCCATGGGGAGTCAATAGAGTCTGCCATACCAAGTTGAGGCAGAGCTAAGCTGCTCCTCCCCATATTGAGGCTGAGCAAGGTGTCCCTCCATAGGGAACGGGCTCCAAAAAGCCAGTTTATGCACTATAGATACATTCTGGTTCCATTACCAGTGGCCACACAGACTGACAAAGCCACAGAACTGTCACCCACATTCAGAGGACCTACTTCAGTCCTATGTAGGTTCCCCAGCTGACAGTCCAGAGTCAATGAGCTCCCAATAGCTGGGGTCAAATGTCTCTGTGGGTTTCCCCATCATGTTCTTGACTACTTGCTAATATAATTGCTCCTCCCTCTCTTTGACTAGATTCCAGGAGCTCCACCCAGTGCTTAACTGTAGTTTCTCTGCATGTGCTACCATCAGTTACTGGAAGATGTTTTTATGATGATAATTAGGATGGTCATTAATCTGATCATTAGGAAATGCCAATACAGGCAACCTCACCCCTATTGCTTGGAGTCTTATCTGGGTTCATTCTTGTGGATTCCTGGGAATTTTCCTAGCACTAGGTTTCTCTCTAATCCCACATTAGCTTCCTCTCTCAAGATATCTTGATCCTTGCTCTTGGTCTTTGTCCCTTCCTCTATTCAACCATCCAGTTTTCTTTTCCATTACCTTTACTCCTCCTTCACCTACTCCCCACATTCCCAATTTAGTCAGGAATCTATTTCCTGTTCCCAGGGACATCCATACATGCTGCTCTTAGGATCATCCTGGTTACCTAGCTTTTTTTCATTATACATACCAATCCAAGTTCCCACTTCTTCCACTCCTCCCATTCCCTCCACATACCCCCCCAGCACTCCACCTATATCCACTCTTCAGAGAAAGTAAGGTACATACAAGCCAGACTTCTTATATCAATATCCACATCTGGGATTGCCTAAATTGTATCACACTGTCATGAAGACAGGCTGTTTTTCTGAAATGTCCTAATTTCTGGTGTATACAAAATTAATATTTCTTGAATACTCATAAAATCCTTTCTATGGGATGTCAAGCATCCGTCTGGGACACACTTCTAAGCAGAGATTTTATGTATATAATATAATAGCATATTCTAACACTGTCTACTGATATTTGCTTCTAATTGGCCACATTGAATATATAAACATGAAATGGAAAGGTTAGCTATCCCTGGAGGAAGAACAAAATATTTTCCCTGTTTGTATCTTAATTTGTCTCATTAATGTCACTGACAAGTTAGGGCAATTTATGACGCTGAATTTGGGTTAGGATGAAGTTCTTTATCTCGCTCCTGCAGCTAATAGGGGACGAATGAATAGACATGAACAAATATAGTCAGACAGTATACATAGTGAAGGATTTTAAACACTCAGCTCTACATGGAATATCTCCATCAAATCCCTCCCTTTAGGGCCCAGGATATGCCATGGAAGAGGAGGCAGAAATATTGTAAAAGTCAGAGGGGATAGAGGATGCCAAAAAAGCAGGGCTTTCTCAATTAAAATGATTAAAACACAGATGAACTCACAGAGACTGAGGCAATACGCAAAAGACATGCATAGTTGGGGCTCTTAGGTTTGAAGTGATAAGTAGACCCATGCTCTCATCCCTAACCCAGTACTGCCCCGCACCTCACCCCCTGTCTGTGCTCTATGCGCTAAAACCCAATTCGCAAGCTTCAGGCAAGGGGCTGGAGGAGAATACACATGCAGAGACAGACCGACACACAGACCTTCCAACACTGGTACCAAAAAGCCCTTTTTAATAGCACCATGGAGGCTTAAATACGCTGTAGTCAATGGTCAACAGGTGAAAATCCCATCCTCTGATCCTCTAGGCAAAGCATAGCTTTTAGTAACTTCCATTAGAAGGCTCTAGACAGGGAAGAACAGCTGAAGGCCAGGATTCAATTAGTCCCAACACAGTACCATACTCCAATTTATAACCACTTGCAAATGAAAATTTAGTTTCCTCCAGTGGACTTTCTGGTGCCTTCTCTTGGGTTATTTTCTTTCTTTGTGTTTTGTACTACTCCAGAGTGTTAATTTTTGTTTCATTTTATTTTATTATTAGTTCATGGGATCCTATAAAGAAAGGGGGTAGATACGCATGGAAGGGGAAATGGTAGAGAACTGGAAGAAGAGAAAAAGGAAACTAAATAGGGATATATTATCTGATAAAATTATCTAATTTTAATAAAAGGAAAAGGTTACTTGTTCAAATTAGACTGCATTTCATAAATCATAACATTGGTATAGCTTGACTTTTTACTTAATGCCATTAATTATTAACTCATGTGCAATACTTATTACCAAATGTTTAAGTAAATGTTTTATAATCAATAAATTATAGCTAAGATTGTTGACCTGATATGTAACAATGATGCTAAAAATAATATACTCTAAATATATCTAAATTTATTAAAATTTTAGTAATTTTATTATATACTTAGTGGAAAATATGTTTCGTTTTCTTCAAGCATTTATTTATGCTCACTGTTTTAGAATTAATTTTTCCACTGTTTACTAACTTTCAACAAATGAAAAAATGTGTAGTATCATTTGAATGCCATATTTAAAATGAATTTGGTACGTATGTTCTTAAATTTGCCATTGTATTTTATCTTCCACCTTTTAGGTATTTTATTGCTTATCTTTCAATATTTACCTCTTGTTTTAAAATTCACTATCATTGTCTTACTTATCATGACCTTTAAACTTTTATAAAGACTAATTATGAAACATTAACTTTTTTTTGAAATTCTCTGTTCAAACAAAAATATTTCATTACATATAACATTAATGAAAAATTTCCTTAAATCCATTTATGTTGTTTGTCAGCTGGCTGTAAGCAAATGAGGAAATTATAATTTTAAAGGTTTCCTTATCTACATTCAAGGAAAGAAATATGAAGGCCAAGATGTTAAGATTGTATTCTAAACACATTAGCAACTGAAACTGAGAGAAAGAAGAGCACAGTCTTATGTGGTTGAAGGATATCACTCTCATCAATCTTCGATGCATAATAACAGGTCCACTATATGTAAAAAGACAGAGAGAATAAAGAAAGGAGAAAATAATTCCTTACTGAACCAGTACAATGTGGAAAGAAGTATAGAGAAAGTACATGTTATTCCTGTAACTTAAATGTGCTTTGTTTCCCCCCAAATTATGTACTTTAATCTCTAGAGAATTTTGCCCATGGTGATAAATAAATTTTTGACCTAAAATATTTATTTAGACATTAAGTGTGGGAAAGCATAATTGGGTGTAAGAAAGGCCATATATTTTTATCACTTTCAACTTCAAAATTTTCCTAACTTTTCTTAATAAACTTACTTATTCTCTGCTAAGAAATAAAGAATAAGAAAAGAGAGAAAAAGATAAGACAGAAAAAAATACAGAAAAAGAAAAAAAGGAGGGAGAAATGGAGAAAGAAAGGGAGGGAGGGAAAAAGGGAGGAAAGGAGGGGAGAAAGGACAGAAAGGAAAGAACGAAGGAAGGAAGGAAGAATGGAGCTTATTCTCATCACTTTCTTAGAAAGAACACAAGACATTTATGTTCAAGATTGGGAGACTGGAGTAATAGTTTGTCAATAACGAGCATGTGCAGCCTTTGAAAAAGGTTTGAGTTCAGTTTCCACTACTCAAGTCTGGTGTCACAAAACCATAATTCCAACTCCACAAGATCTGATGGACCCTTCTGAGCAAACAAATACTGCATCTTGATGTTAACAGCAAATTTTGTGTATTTTAAATTAAAATGTAATGGCATCATTTATCCTGTTCCTTTTCCTTCTTTCAAAGCCCTTCCATGTCTCTTCCCTCCAATACTTCTCATGATTCTTCATCAAAAGAAGTTGATCACTTCTTTTTCTTTATTATTGTTACACACATACACACACACATGCACACATATACACACAAATACAACCTGCAAAGTTCATTTGTTTTCCTTGTGTATATTATTTCAGGGATGATAAATTTGTATTGAATAGGCAGTTGCATTTTGGTGGTTGGTTCAGTAAAATGATCTTAGAATAGGTTTTTTTGTCTAAAGTTATGATGTTACTCTACAAGAGTAGTTGACTAATTTTCTTGTACCTGGAAAGATTTTCTTCATGGTGGACCTTAAGTCAAAATAGACAGATGTTGATTACCACTAAGTTTTATGTACTGATATTGCAAATTTTGAAAAATCTTATCATATGGCCTATTATTATTGTCTATAGGGATCATGTAAAGATAGAATTATATAGTGCTTCCTTCTAGTGGTAGTTTAGAATATACTCTCTGGTTCTATGAAAGCTAGACCAAAGGAGAAATATTTCAGGTTACACATAGCATATATCTTCTGAGTACCGTGTTTGAGATGGATTTTGTAAGGCTGTGGCAAAGCCAGTTTCTGAACCCACTTTTTAATAGTAGGGGCACCAAACATTAGATCTGAACAAAGGAAATTTTACAATCTCAAGGTAAAACTTAGATACAGATTGCCTTATTTTACAATCTCCATTAACAGAGTTTTGTTTCTATTTTATTTTATTTTTTCAGCTAAACTAGTGTTTGTCCGTAATCTATTGTCTTTCTTTGTATTTTTAGGCGGTATTTATTGACGTTCTGTGTTCTCCACTTTGATGCTCCCAGTTTCACATACCAGGGATAATGCATAACACAGAGGTCATATATCTATTTCCTAAAAGTTGACTCAGCTAATATTCACAGGCTAGCTCTCAGTTTGCAGAAAGATGCTTTGGCCTTGTAGAGCTATGGGTTGTCAAACCATCAGGTCACAGAGGGTGAAGCTTCTGATTATCAACTTTTCCCTAAAACACTTTGGCATTGAATATTTCATAGACTTACTCTATTTTTTGTTTTGTTTGTTTGTTTTTGTTTTCTTTTTTTGAATTTATTTATTTATTAAAGACTTCTGTCTCTTCCCCACCGCTGCCTCCCATTTCCCTCCCCCTCCCCCAATCAAGTCCCCCTCCCTCTTCAGCCCAAAGAACCATGAGGGTTCCCTGTCCTGTGGGAAGTCCAAGGACCACCCACCTCCATCCAGGTCTAGTAAGGTGAGTATCCAAACTGCCTAGGCTCCCACAAAGCCGATACATGCAGTAGGATCAAAAACCCATTGCCCTTGTTCTTGAGTTCTCAGTAGTCCTCACTGTCTCTAAGTTTTTTCCCCAAGACCGGTTTTATCCCAGGCTTTTTCAGACCCAGGTCAGCTGGCCTTGGTGAGTTCCCGATAGGACATCCCCATTGTCTCAGTGTGTGGGTCACCCCTCGCAGTCCTGAGTTCCTTGCTCGTGCTCTCTCTCCATCTTCTCCTGATTTGGACCTTGAGATTTCAGTCTGGTGCTCCAATGTGGGTCTCTGTCTCTGTCTCCTTTCACTTCGCCTGATGAAGGTTAATATTCCTGGAGGATGCCTATATGTTTTTCTTTGGGTTCTCCTTCTTATTTAGCTTCTCTAAGATCACGTATTATAGGCTCAATGGCCTTTGTTTATGACTAGAAACCAAATATGAGTGAGTACATTCCATGTTCCTCTTTTTGGGTCTGGCTTACCTCACTCAGGATAGTGTTTTCTATTTCCATCCATTTGCCTGCAAACTTCAAGAAGTCCTTGTTTTTTACTGCTGAGTAGTACTCTAATATGCATATATTCCATACTTTCTTCATCCATTCACCAATTGAAGGGCATCTAGGTTGTTTCCAGCTTCTGGCTATTACAAACAGTGCTGCTATGAACATAGTAGAGCATATACTTTTGTTGTATGATAAGGCCTCTCTTGGATACCAATACCAAGAGTGTATTGCTGGATCCAGGGGTAGGTTGATCCCGAATTTCCTGAGAAACCTCCACACTGCTTTCCAAAGTGGTTGCACAAGTTTGCATTCCCACCAGCAATGGATGAGTGTACCCCTTTCTCCCCACCCTCTCCAGCAAAGGCTATCATTGGTGTTTTTTATTTTCGCCATTCTGAAAGGTGTAAGTTGGTATCTAAAAGTTGTCTTGGTTTGTATTTCCCTGATCACTAAGGAAGTTGAGCACTGACCTTAGGTGTCTTTGCCATTTCAACTTCTTCTGTTGAGAGATCTCTGTTCGGCTCAGTGCCCCATTTTATAAATGGGTTGATTAGCCCTTTTTACGGTCTAGTTTCCTTGAGTTCTTTATAAATTTTGGAGATCAGTCCTTTGTCAGTTGCGGGGTTGGTGAAGATCTTCTCCCATCAGTTGGTTGCCTTTCTGTCTTAGCGGCAGTGTCCTTTGCTTTACAGAAGCTTCTCAGTCTCAGTTGGTCCCTTACTGTCTGTGCTGCTGGGGTTATATGTAGGAAGTGGTCTCCTGTGCCCACGTGTTGTAGAGTATTTCCCACTTTCTCTTCTATAAGTTTCAGAGTGTTCAGACTGATAGTGAGGTCTTTAATCCACTTGGACTTGAGTTTTGTGCATGGTGATAAATATGGATCTATTTTCATTCTTTTACAGATGGAACTAGCTCTGTAGACCAGGTTGGTCTCGAACACACAGAAATCCGCCTGCCTCTGCCTCCCGAGTGCTGTATTAAAGGTGTGTACCACCATCAGCCTCGGATTCTACTTTTTTATTTTGTCTGTGAGCATATATTTTTATGTGAAATATTAAACCCTGCCCTTTTAAAAGGGATAACAGGATCCTCTCCAACCTTTTATTCTTAAAAGTTCATTTTATTTGCTTATAGATGTCAAATAGTTTTTGGAGAAAACAAAACTACAGATACAGAGCTAAAGTAATTTTTTAATTCCATGGTGTAAAATCTGTGGTGTTGAGGCCCTGGAATATACATCATACTGGAAACAGACAATTCAGATGTCAACCCAAAGCAGAGTTACTCTGATGTAGTTTATTCCTGTCCAGAAGGGCCTTCCAGTACCATCAACTCTTGAAAGTGTTACTCACTTTTTCTTAGGCATCTTGGTGTCTTCCTAATACCTGCATTGTATTGCATAATATCTGGTGCTGTCTGTATGTATTCCTCGTGATTGCCTTTCAATCTTATGGGCAAATATATGGGGTGGTCAAGAAAATGACTTTTAATTTAGCTATATAGTTTTGATATATAGAAAATATACTGAACATGCTTATAACTAATCTATTTCTCCCTTCTATACATACCTTTTTTGTTTCTTTAACTCGTTGCACAGATTTAGCTCACTTTCACTTCACATTTTCAAACTAAAGAGTTTTTTGTAAAGTAGATCCAAAGTTTGGAACTTTGCAGTTACTGCACCAGAGTTGCAGTTTACATACTACACAGCAAGGAAAAAATGCTAGTTTTTTGCTTGTCAGTTTCTAACAAAAAACTTATTCCAGTTATCTCACTGGTTACTTACTCCACCCCTCTGATCATGGTCTGTTCCTTACTCTTGTAACCCTGGACCATTGTAAGAATATATTCACTCCTAATCACTGATTCTAGAAATGTACTTTTGACCTAGATTAACTCTGTAATTTTTTTATTGCTTCAAGGCTTCTGTAGGAAGAAGGGTTTTAGTAGAAATATAGAATAGGAAGAAGTTAGAAGAAGAAACTAGGAGGAATTAGGACAGATATTAAAAAAACAACAATAAAAAACAAAAAGCATGTTTGAGAGAAAGATTTTGCCCTCAGAAGTCCTTTTTGCTTTGTTTCGCTTTCATTATGAACCCCTGCGAGGGCCTAGGGGCTGGAAACTGAAGACTCTTGTTGCAGTGATAAATAACTGCTACAGTTTTTAATTCATTGTACTTCAATATTTTTTGCCTCAATTCAAATATCATGCAGTCAGACATTACCCATACAATCTCTTTATATAATTAAAATAAACATATTTTTTCTACTCCAAGATTATCACCTTTGAATATAAGGGTTTGGATACAAGATAGATCTTTATCCATTTACCTGTTGGCAATTAAGTTTTAGTTTTTCGTCAAGAAATACTTAAATATTATAAAGCATATGTTCAATGATTTTTATTCAAATTCGTTTGTTTTCTGATATTTTTACTCAAATAATATTTGAAAACATTACATTAATCACTCAAATTGTAAAAATACTTTATACACTGTAAAATATAGAACTACATGTCTAAAACATGGGATTGCTTGTCAAAGAAATATAATACAGAAGTCGAGTTTTAGAAACAAAAAAGACAATTTTTTTTATTGGTTTGTATTGGGACAGGGTTTCACTGTGTTGTATAGCTCTGGCTGTCCAGAAACTCAGTTTGTAGATCAGGTTGGCCTCTAACTCAGAGCCATACCTGCCTCTGTCTCATTGCCTTGATTTTATATTTTTTTCATATCCTTAATTAATTTTTGATAATTTATATAGGTCTATTAAATTTACATTTTCTAACACATTCTATTGAAATCCAAATACTCCCTCGGAGGTTCATAATCTCTTCTTTGTTAATTAGACACCCATACAGACACACACACACACACACACACCCATGTAAAAGCAGCTGAGTCCATGTGGTGTAGCTGCTCATATGTACATGTGTTTACATCTGATCCTTTGGGATGTTCCTTCTATATAAAGAGTTATCTTATTTGTTAAGGAAAAAGATGAAATCATAAAATGTGTATGTAAGTTATTGAAACTTTGTAATATTATACTGAGTGAGTAGCTAGACCTAGATTTTTTACTTAAAAATTTCATTAAGCCTAACGCAACTTAGGCATTTTGGTTTGTGGTTCAAAGTAATGGATGTCTTTGTTTATATGATATCTACCATTTTCTTAAATTATTAAAATACTTATTTTAAATCTGAACTTACTTTGCTTATTTTCTTTTTCTCAAAGAATGAAATGGTGCAGAAACAAGATTCAAAGTACATAATATTCTGCTGAAAAATATGACCACAAATGTGAGATTTCACTTTCTTTTAAAATTAAATGACAATTGACTCAAATATTTTTAACTCTACAAAAATTATTTTCTATCAAAACCAGTGGTTTTTAAATCATCATCAAGATTTTGATTCTTTCACAAGGTACTCATAGTTTCAGCTAAAAATAAAATCATTTTTAAAAATTTAACTCTAAAATATACACATCAAATTTATTATTATTAGAAACATAGTGCAAATTTCTTCCGCTACATTCTGTTATTTTGCAGTTCCACAATCCAGTAACTTTTACTCTTTTTTTTTTATTTATTTATTTTTAATTTCTCCTCCCCGCCCACCTTCCTCCCATTTCCCTCCCCCCCCCACAATGAAGTCCCCCTCCCTAGCCACCCCAAAGAGCAATCCGGGTTCCCACTGCCCTGTCGAGGATCCAAGACCACCATGTCCTTAGCCAGTCTATAAGGTGGGCATCCAAAACTGCCTACGCTCTCCCACAAAAGCCAATGCGTACGTAGGATTCAAACCCATTGCCATTGTTCTTCACTTCTCAGTAGTCCTCATTGCCGCTTTGTTCAAGAATCTGGTTTTATCTCAGCTTTTTCAGGCCCAAGCCAGCTGGCACTTGAGTGAGTTCCCATAAACATCCCCATTGTCTCCGTGTATTGGTGCACCCCCTCGTGGTCCTGGAGTTCCTTGCTCGTACTCTCTTCATCGGCCATGAAGGGGGAGGCACACCCCATTGAGCACCGACAAATCTCAATCCAAATCAACCCTATTTTCTATTTTGTTATATTTGCATAGTGATAAATCTGAAAATCCTTATAAAAGAATACCATATCTCTTTATCGCTCTAGAACATGAATCTTACTGCTGGATTTGTTGTCTGGAATCTGAATCTTTTTTTTTTTTTTGTCATTGTAGTTTTTTTTTTTTTATTTTTTGTGAAGTTGCTCATTTTTTTTAGATTATATTTGGCCTTTACCACAGTCAATCCATTCTCTTACCTACTCTCATTCCAACAAGAGCTTGCTGTGATATCAAATTCCATTCATAAAAAGTAGGCAATGTTTTTGAAAATTATATCTACCATATAATGATAGAACATATTTAAGCCAGATAAGCCAATTAAGAGAAGTGTGGATGTGGTTGGTGAGTGGAATTTTTGTTAATAAATAACAAAATGATAGTTGTGAAAGAATACTTTAATCATATAATGTGAAATTGAGTTGTTTTAACAGCCATATATGGGATGTACATGTAATTTAAATGTAGTTGTGATATTTTCATAATTCTCATTCTTTCATCTTTTTACTTGGTACAATAAAAGAAAATTAATTTTATATTTCTTACATCTCCCTAAATTCTCTCTTGAATTTCTATAGTTTAAAAAATAACCTCTTCAATAATGTAATAAAAATTTTATAATAAAAGCATTTCAATTAATAGTAGGATAAAGACAATAATTTTTATCCTGAGGTTCACATTTGCCTTCTGTATATTAAAAAGTTAAAGACTATAAAAAATAACCTCTCATTTGTTTCAGGTACCTTAAATTTGATCCCAATGCTACTACAAAGCCATAAACAGATTACGTACACATGTTCACACCTGCCTGACTTAGGTCAGTCCAATCACACTCCATAGTTTTTGTTCCGGAGTTAGTGAGTTTTCATAAAGCTCAGTTACTTGTCTCTTATATCACCTGTATACTTGACTTCTCTAACTTCTGCAATTCTTTTTCCCTCTTCAGCAAGAACCCCAGCTCAGCCCAGTGCTTGTCCGTGAATCTGTGCATCTCTTTCATCCTTACTGATAATATTCTCTTATTTACTGTTTTCACCTATTATGAGAAGGTCGTTCAGCATTGTCTCTCACAATTCAATTTGCATGGGTCATCCATTATTTTGTCGTAATTTTTCCCTAATCCTACAAATGCTATCCATTACCATCAAGATAACTTTCATTATTCTCCTAGTCCTTCCTGTCTCTAATCCACCCTCATGTTCCTATACTTCATCTCCCCTAAAACCTACCCACAGTTTACCCTCTCTTTTCTCACTCTATTTCCCCTTCTCAGGGACATCCTGAGATTTTGCTTTGGATCTTCCTTGTTACCTAGCATTTTCTAGTGGTGTGGATTATTCCTTATCGTTTATTTGGCTAATCTCTACTTATAAGTGATATATACCATGTTTTTCTTTTTGGAGGTCTGAGCTTCCTCGTGCTTGAACTGGCTTTGAGGATCCTCCCAACCTGGTTTCCTTGCCCAAACTTGATTCCGGGAAGTTATCACCACCTCAACTCGATGTGCCTCTTGACAACCTTGACACCTATGAGGCCTGCCCCTTTCTGAATGAGATGACAGGATTTAGGAATATAAGAAAGGAGTGGAGGGAGGGAACAGGAGGAGAAGAGGGAGGGGAAACTGTGATCAAACAAATGAAAAAAAATTAAAACAAAAAATTTATAACCAAAAAACAGTGAAAATGCAAAAGATGCGACTTCCCAGGACACTTTCTACATTCCATACTTGAACTGATGTAAAGAAATGGCCCTGAAGCTCTATGACAGAGTGAAAAGAGAAGTCGGATGTGAAGCTCTTGCTGGCATCTGTTTTATGCACTTATTTTTCCCAAAAGGCCACTCATGAAAAACAGGAACCAGATTTCTTTGTTCCTGTCTAAAAATAAAAAGAAAACATTACTTTGAGAGTAATAATTCATTTTTTATAATACCTGGATCTGAAAACTATGAGGTTCTAGTTCCTATACCTGCCTTAAGCAAAATGAAATCTGATATATCATGTTTGATTACATTTTCAGAGTTCTGTTATTACCTGATTTTTTTATTTTTTTTTTTCTTTTTTTTCACTTAAATTTTTTCCATAAAAATTATTTTTATCATATTTCCTTCTCTTTTCCCCCTCACCCATTCACATTTTGTTTCTCAATTGAACATTTTAGGAGTTGTCACCTTTAGCAGAGGATTATGTAAACATTTTGTCTCTCTAATAGTAATTTTCCATTTCTAGTTAACTCCTGTTTTTGCATAGATTCAATTCCAAAGTTAATTTTATTTCAATATAGGAAGAACTAACTTGCTGCATGGATTATCAAAAGTAGAAAGAGTGTGAAACACACGTGGTCTCTTTATTAGTTGTGTTCTTGATAACATTTTACGATTTTAATTTTTATCTTCCATATAATACATATGGCCAGATACTAAAATAGTAGCACAAGTTTAAAGGCTAAAGATATTTTGTGGAGAGAACTATGTATTCAACTTAAAATACCAATATTTTTAAATTTAAGACATAAGTGTATTCAAATAAAACTATCTCTATTTTACTGATTAACAATATTACCCTTTCTCCCTGGTTCTAAAACATCATCATGAACATGTGTGAAGATTTTGTAGTTCTCAGCTCTCCACTGGGCAATTTATTTTCTCTGCACCAAAGATGCACCCCGTTTCAGTATCCCGCCGACTATTTACAAACTGGTTTAATGCATCTAAAAACATTCACAAAATGGCATTAAAGGAGTCAGCAATAAACTTGCTAAATCTTCCTACCTCTTAAATATATGGGTACCTTCCTATCCCCCGGATCGGTGTTTAAAATTAGCTGCTGAGCTGCCCTGCAGTTAATCTACTAACTTTTAAAGATGATTTCACCAATCAATAAACCATTCTCTTAAATAATTTCTACAAATCAGTGTAATAATCACCATAAAAAAACATAAACTTTAAAACCCCTACTTAATAGCTACACATATAACAATCCCATTAATTAATCATTTCCACGTGAATTCTAACAAATCAATTGTGTTAAAACATATAAAATAGATACAATTATTGGATAATATTATTTGAGTCTGGTTCTCTTACAAAGTGTTTCCTAGTTCTAAGAAGTAAAATGTGGGTATCTCAAAACAATCCCCATTCGAGTACCAAAACATTAAAAACTTCTTTGTTGCCTATATCTTTACTGATCCACAAAAGCAGATTCCAATTTAAACAAAATCCAGGAAGGGTTTGAAATAAAGCGAAACTCATCTGTACCCACATGCTGTCACTTTATTGCTTTGCCCTTTCAGACATTTCTCTTCCCTCTTAATAATCTGATAATTCACCTGAAGAGGCATTCATGTTTCTTGTTCAATAAATATAAATGAAACACAATTCTCTAGCACCTTCTAAATTCTACCCTATTTTTTTGTAATACTCTCACTCTTCTGAGAATAGTTGATATTTAGTTAACCTCATTAAATTCTTTCTACATAGTTGTGATTTGATTTATGTTTACTTAACATATTATCATCTCATAAATAATTTTAATAATATACTTTTTTTGATTAATATTCCTTTTATATTAATCTTCATTGAAATTACATGTTCCATCATCCTACACCTCTGTTTATTCTGTAGATCTTTCTTATGGTTTAACGGAAATATAAATCTACATGCATGAGAGTCACCATTGCATGGTCTCAGACTCTATACTGAATATAAAGCCAAAAGTATATAAAGCCCCAGATTTGCCTGTGTTGCCTGCCCACTACACACATCCATTCTTTATCATGGTCCTGTATCCATACTTTCCCTTCGTTTTCTGCTTTAAAGTCTCATTTGCCAGTTTACCCCAGTTTGTGGTTTTAGAGTATAACATCACGCAACAATGCAAGCTGAATGGACACTTTTCAGAGGTGCTCTAAATTTCCTCAAAGTAGGAGGGGACTAGGAAGAAACTGCAGTTACCATGAGTATGCAGAGTTAAGAGAAGGGTTAAAGGAGGGTTGATTATGATCCCAGTGCATTGTATACATACATGAACTGCCAACAAAGTAAAGAAGAAAAAGTGTCCTAAAGTCAAGCAGTCATGATTTAAAGTCCCATGCATCTTGTAGAAATTCAAACTCATTGGAAAGAGGAAAATAAGCTGTGAATCTGTTATAATCTCCATGTTGGAAGATAACCATCTATGAAGTGCTTTGGAGTTTTAGCCTCAATGATATACGTTGTAGAATATCAACATACATCTAATGCCAGTAGAAGAAAATGAACATCCATGAAATATATCACCAGGTCATTCGTCTTGTACTAGAATTCCAAATTGATAAATTGCAAATGATTTGGATTCTCTCTACTCAAATACCTCTGGATGAATTGTGAAAGTGGATAGCCTTAGTGAGGGACTTAAAACCGGGTCTTGAGCACTGGTCCTATTCCCACAGGGCAGGGTTGGGGGGTGGGGTGCCGGGGGATTGTCTCCTAAGAAAAGGCAGCTCAGGGGGGGGGGGTTTGTGCTAGCTTCTGGACACACCCCCCTGATAATAAACACTCCCCCGTCCAGATAGAATTCCTCCAGCACCTAACCAGGCCGCCTGTTAGCTCAAGGATCTTTTTAGAGTTCTACAGACACATAAAGGGAGGCAAATTTTGTTGGGTCTGATCTAATTAGAGTGAGATACTCACCAACCCCAGCTGGATTTGGAAGGAACAAGCATAGACCACCAAGTGATCCCCTGAATGTGCTGATAGTTTGGGTTGGTGCAACTGAGTGGCACTATTTATCTTTACTGCATGTACTGCTTTTTAGATACTATTTTCTTTGATTATACTTTGCTCAGCCTAAATGTAGTAGAGGAGGGCCTTGGACTTTCCACAATTCAATGTGCCTTACCCTCTCTTAGGATTAGAGGGTGAGGTGGGAATTTTTAAGGGAATGGGAGGAGAGAGTGAGTGGGAATTATTATTTTTTAAAAACAATCTATAATAATAAAAATTATTCCAATCTATATAAGCAGGAAGACAACAAATTTAAAAATAACTAGGTTATTGCAGGTGTGAAGAAGTTCTGCATGGGTTCCTAGCAAAGTATACTAATTAAATTTAAGAGAAAAAAATGTAATGTTAATTAAGAAATACAAGTTAATACTCATCTATAATAGTCAAACTGTATGCATGTTATATAAGTTTTGTAGATGTATAAAGACATACTTCAGATAAATAAAATTCTTCAAATTTCAACCTAAAATATGGCATTTAAAATGTTTTAAGACTTAGACTTTTCTCAACAGATAACTATCTGCTTCTGGCAGTACCATTTACTTCAGGTTACATACATTCTAACATTTGTTACATACTTTGCCTTCAATGTCGACTACCATTTGCAAATAACTACTCTTGCCTGGACTGCAGAATGGTATGCTATATAAGTAACATGCAGACCCACAGAAAAGTACTGCTGAATTTTTCCCAAAAGATGGTATGTACTACGGAAGTTCCTGACTCACAGAATAATCTGCCAGACTTTCTGCAGATACAAAAAAGTACTAACAAACTGCCGAGATAGGTAAAACAATCTTTCAAATTTTCTGCTTCATGGAAAGAGTCTTCCATTCTTCACCTTTCATTCTGAAAGACTGATGCTGCAACATTACAGAAACTTTAGATGATTGTTCAATAGAAGAATGTCTCTGCCAATTCTAGAATTTTTGAAATACTTACAATGCACTTCTCGTTTTTAGTTAGGTAATATTATATCCTTCTGTAGTCTTTGAAGTGTTTTAAACAAATATCACGTTTTCAATCACTAAAAAAATAATTATTACTTTCACTTTATTCTACTAATATATTATATATTTTTTTAATTTGCCAAATTTAAATGGACTAAATATTGAAACTGTAATTCTTGTTGATGCTCATTTTATTATATGTAATTTTACCAATTAAAGTTAAAATCTTCCTTTTAA
>CAWTZC010000850.1:0-51327 GCA_963919715.1 Microtus obscurus | reverse complement strand
AACTAAACATTTTATGGATACTACTCACAATTTTTAAATTAACACTAACAAATATCTCTTCAATAATCTCATTCAACTAAATATATCTATTTTAGCCTTATTTTAGGCATTAATTACTAATAAATGTAAATATAAGTATATTTTGAAATATTATAGGACTAAAATCTTTTCTAATAATGTTATATTTTCAACATCAATATTTTTCTCATTTTAATGAATATATTGTATATATATTATTATGCCTTATACTTTGTGGGTTTTGTTAACTAAAATATTTTAAAGTTTGCTGTTTTATATTTGTAAAAAATAATTTGCATAGAAAGAACAATCAAAAAAGCAAGGTCAATATGGCGTCAAAAACCGTTTGGCAACCAGCCGCGTGCAGCCGGGGACAGGGAGCTCCATGTGACGTTCCCCCACCCCTCCTGCTCTTCCTGGCAATCAGTCTCTCCGGGGGCCGTACTCCTGATACCTCTTCTCCATTCTGTCCCACACAGCTTGCACCCAAGGCCCTCCCCCACTACGCTCTGACCCCCTCCCCTCTTTGAACCAACAACAGCTCCCAGCTCAGCCTCTGTTTGGGCGCCGGGACAGGGGTCCGGAATTTGGAGGACATTCCGGAGGTGGTGGCTCCTTTGGCTCTGGTGGCGGGCCTGCACCAAGCGGGACCGGCCCTTTGTTCGCGGGACGCCCAGGCAGCGGGGAGATCGGATCCGGGTGCCAGGAGGGGCCATCGCTGGGGACGGTCCCTGCTTCCACTGAAGAGATACACAGAGACACAGGCACCAGCAAAGACAGGACCAAGACACCAGGCCTCTTCTTCATTTGAAAGAGGAGATGGGGAAGGCGTCAAATCTGAAGAATTCCTCCAACAACCTGAAAGGCAACATGTGACATCACCAGAACCCAGGGATCCCCGAAATAAGAAGAATTGCTTGCACACCCTACTCCAGAAGAAGTAGAAGAAATCGACCCAAAAGTGAATTTTTTGAAAATAATAGAAGACCTTAAACAGGAGGTGAAAAACTGCCATAAACAATTAGAGAGTCACAAACAAAAAGGTAGAGGAAATGAATAAATCGCTCAAAGATACCCAAGAAAAAACCAAGAGAAACAAGAAAATGCAATCAAACAGTAAGGCGAAATGGTTCAAGACCTGAAGAGATGAAATGGAAGTAATGGAAGAAAACACGAGCTTGGAAGGTTGGAGATGGAAAATCTGGGTAAACGAACAGGAACTACAGAGACAAAGTACCTACCAACAGATTACAAAGAGTTAGAAGAAAGAATGTCAGACACTGAAGATACCATAGAGAAAATTAACACACACTGATCAAAGAAAACAGCAAAAACCAACATTCTCATCACAAAACATTCAGGAAATATGGGACACTAAAAAGACCAAACCTAAGAATAATTGGGATACAAGAAGGAGAAGAAGTACAGCTCAATGGTTCAAGAAAATATATTTAATAAAATTATAGAAAGAAAACTTCCCAGCCACAAAGAAAGAAATATTCCTTTGAAGGTTCAACACACTTAGAACACGAATAGACTGGACAGAAAAAAACATCTCCTCACATAATAATCAGAAACACAAACATCCAGAATAAAGAAAGAATATTAAGAGCTGCAAAGGAAAAGGTCAAGTTACTTATAAAGGTAAACCTATCAGACTTACTCCTGACTACTCTATGAAACCATGAAAGCCAGAAGATCCTGGATAGATGTACTGCAGAAGCTAAGAGAACCTGAATGCAAGCCCCAGACTACTATACCCAAGCCAAGCTTTCGTTCACTAGTAAATGGAGAAAACAAAATTTTCCAGGATAAAAACAAATTTTAAACAATACGTAGCCCCGCCAGCCATTACAAAGTAATAGAAGGC
The DNA here is from genome assembly GCA_963919715.1 of Microtus obscurus. Lineage (NCBI taxonomy): Eukaryota > Metazoa > Chordata > Mammalia > Rodentia > Cricetidae > Microtus > Microtus obscurus. The sequence goes on along the minus strand of CAWTZC010000850.1, from coordinate 49,439 downwards.
ACAAACCAAGGAGACCAACAATGACCACAATAACTCAAACTTCTAGACACCACCAGCACCACTAAAAGAAAGCAAACACACAAACCCTATGACCAAGTGACACAGAGTAAGCAACCACTGGTCATTAATATCCTGTGATTGGACCCAACTCACTTATTAAAAGACACAGGCTAAGAGATTGGATAAGCAAACAGGATCCAACATTCTGCTGTTTAAAAGAAACACACCTCAACCACAAAAAGATAGGCACTACTTAGAGTAAAGGAATGGGAAAAAGGTTTATCAAGCAAATGGACCTAAAAACAAGCAGGTGTAGCCATACTAATTTCACTAAAGTTAAAGCTGACTTAATTTAAATCAATCAGAAGAGATGGAGAGGGATATTTTATACTCATAACAGGAACAATTGATCAGGATGAGATATCAATCCTGAATATCTATGCCCCTAATATAAAAAGCACCCACATATAAAAGAAAAATTACTAAAACTCAAAGACGCATCATCAAACCGCACACACTAATAGTAGGAGATCTCAACATACTCTCACCAATGGACAGGTCAATCAGACTGAAATAACAGAGAAATAAGAGAATTAATGGAGGTATTGAATCAAATGGACTTAACAGACATCTATACATTCTCACCCAAATAGGAAAGAGAGTATACCTTCTTCTCTGCAGCTCATGGAACCTTCCAAAATCGACCACATCCCCAATTAATAAAGCAAACTTCCACAGTTACAAAAAAACTATCCGATAACCACCTGTGTCTTATCAGATCACCACTGACTAAAGTTAGAATTCAACAACAATGCTACCCCCAGAAACCAAACTCATGAAACTGAATAGTCAACTATTGACCCACACCTGGATTAGTGGAAGAAATAAAGAAAGAAATTAAAGTCTTTCATTGAATTCAATGAAATAAAGAATCACACATACTCAGAAACATGGGACACTTTGAAAGCAGTCCTAAGGGTGAAAGTTCATAGCCCTTAGTGCCCACTTAAGAAAACGAGAAAGCACATACATTGAGACTCTACGCAAAGCCCACCGAAAGCTCTAGAAAAAAAACAGACTCACCTAGGAGGGTGGAAGACTAAATAGTCAAACTGAGGGCTGAAATCAACAAAATAGAAACACAGAAAACAATCCAGAATCAATGAAACAAAAAGCTGGTTCCTGAAAAATCAACAAAATTGATAAACCCCTATCCAAACTAATCAAACGGCAGAATTTGCAAATTAATAAGATCAGAATGAAAAGGGGGTGACATAACCACAGACATAGAGAAATTCAAGAGAATCATTAGATCTTACTACAAAAGCCTGTATGCCACAAAAACTGGAAAATGTAAAGAAATGGACACTTTTTTTAGATCAGAATACCATATACCAAAAGTTAAATCAGGACCAGGTGACAATCTAAATAGACCTGTCAATGCGAAGAATTAGAAGCTGTTATCAAAAAACCTCCCTACCAAAAAAAGCCCAGGACCAGATGGTTCAGTGCGGGAATTCTACAAATTTAAGACCCTAATACCTATACTCCTTAAGGTATTTCGAATATAGAAACAGAAGAGTCATTATGCTAGCAAACCTATCCATCACATACAAAACCACAAAAGACTCAACAGAAAGAGAATTACAAGACCAATCGACTCATGAACATCGACCATAAAATCCTCCAACAAAAATACTGCAACCGTATCCAAGAATACAGTAGAAACATTATCCATTATGATCAAGTAGGCTTCATACCAGGAGATGCAAGGCTAGTTCAACATCCCTAAAATCTATCAATGTAATCCATCATATAAATAAAGAACTGAAAGAAAAAAACCATATGATCATTTCCTTAGATGCTGAAAAAAGCTTTTGACAAAATTCAACATCCCTTTATGATAAAAGTCTTGGAGAGATTAGGGATACAAGGGTCATACTTAAATATAATAAAAAGCTATTTGTACAGCAAACCGACAGCTAACATCAAATTAAACGGAGAGAAACTCAAAGCCATCCCACTTAAATCAGGAACACGACAAGGCTGTCCACTCTCTCCATACCTCTTCAATATAGTGCTTGCAAGTTTTAGCACATAGCAATAAGACAACATAAGGGGATCAAGGGATCTCGAATGGCAAGGAAGAAGTTAAAACTTTCGTTATTTGATGATATGATAGTCTACATGCGTACCCCAAAAAACTCCACCAAAGAACTCCTACAGCTGATAACCCCCTTTAGTAATGTGGCGGGATACAAGATCAACTCAAAAAATCAGTTGCCCTCCTAACCACAAAGGATATGGGAAGCAGAGAGGAAATCAGAGAAGCATCACCTTTCACGAATAGCCAACAGCATAAAATGATCTCGAGGTAACTCTAACCAAAGAAGTGAAGGATCTATTTACAAGAACTTTGAAGGCATTGAAGAAAGAAAACTTGAAGAGAAATGAAAATGGAAGTTCCCTTGCTCATTGGATTGGGAGGATCAACATAGCAAAAATGGCAATCCTACCAAAGGCAATTTACAGATTCAATGCAACCCCCATCAAGATCCCATTAAAATTCTTCACTATCTTGAAAGACAAACAATCTTTATATGGAATAACAAAAAACCCAGGATAGCCAAAAACAATCTTTTGTACACCAAAGGTACTTCTGGAGGCACTACCATCCCTGACTTTAAACTCTATAGAGAGCCACAGCAATGAAAAAGTAGTGGAATATGGCAAAACATGGAGTTGACTAATGGAATCAGAAGACCCGCAACATCTTAACCCAAGTAACCCCAAGAACACCTCAGATTTTCGAAGCAAGCGAAGGTAAAAGTATAATGGAAGAAAGAAAATATCTTCAACAAAATGGTGCTGGCACAACTGGATGTCAACCTGTAGAAGAAAGAAAATAGACCCATATCTATCACTCTTCATGCACAAAACTCAAGCTCAGATGGATCAAAGACTCAATATCAATCTGAACAGCACTGAACCAGATAGAAGAGAAAGTGTGGAAGTACCCTACAACAGATGGGCACAGAAGCGATCGTTTCCTAGGTATAACCCCGTGCAGTGCACAGTCATAAGGAGGCAACATTGAATAAATGGGACCTACTTGAAACTGAGAAGCTTCTGTAAAAGCAAAAGACACTGTCACTGGTAAGGTACAAAAAGGAACCTCAGGAGAGAAGACTGACTTCTAACCAACCCCGCAACAGACACACAAAAGGTCTGATTCCCCAAAATATATAAAGAACTCAAGAAACTAGACTTTAAAAGGTGCTAATTTACCTAATTGAAAAATGGGACACTGATCTGAAGAGAGAATTCCAAACAGAAGAAGTTCAAATGGCTGTACAGAAGTTAAGGTCATGTTCAGCTAGCTGTGTATCAGGGAAATGCAACTCAAACAATATTGAGATATCACCTACACCTGTTAGGAATTAAGGCTAAAAACTGCAAAACACTAATGATAGTTTATGCTGGGAGGTGTGAGAGGGGTCCCTTATCCATATGTGGTGGGAAGCTGCAAACCTGTGCATCCACTTTGGAAAGCAGTAAGCGCTTTTCAGGAAATTTGGGATCAACCTACTCCATGGACTCAGCAATGCCACTCTTGGGAATATACCCACAGAGATGCCCGATCATAAGATGAGGACATTTGTCCAACTCTGTTCGTAGCAGCATTATTTGTAAGAGCCAGAACCTGAAAACAACCTAGATGCCCTTCAATGGAAGAATGGATGAAGAAAGTATGGAATATATATACATTAGAATACTACTCAATAGGTAAAAAACAATGACTTCCCTGCTAATTTTGCAGAACAAATGGATGGAAGCTAGAAAACACTATCCTGAGGAGGTAACCCAGACCCGAAAAGGATGAACAGACAGATGGGACTCACCTTTTCACAATTGAGTTTCTAGAGATAACTAAAGGTCAGTGAGTCTATAAATTGATATCCCAAAGAAACTAAATAAGAAGGTGAACCAAAGAAAAAATGACATAGCTATGGTCCTCCTGGTTATGGGAAGGAGACCAGATTTGCCGGCACAAAATTTGGGATCTGGGGGTGTGGTGGGAGTGGGGGTGAGGGGAGCAAGGGGAGGAAATGTGTGAGAAGGGGAGGATGGGGTGGGAACCTGGGGAATCGGAATGTTTGGGGATAAAGGAGGGTTAGATAGAGTGAGAAGCACACATCACTTACTATAAGGCCATCTTAGAATAGAAAAAAATATAAAATAAAAAAAAAAACAGTTTCCAATACAGAGCTAACACAGGTACAAAAACAGTAAAAAGTAAATCCAGTAAAGTATACAACAATCAACAAATACAGTATATTAATTATAATGCAGCCATATGTGTGTGCATATTAAATATAAAACTTATTCTACAACATTTTTATAGATGCTATTTATGGCAAAATTTTCTTAAGTTTTGCCAATTAAGATATTAAACTTTTAATTTGGAACCAGTGAGCCTGTCTGGTAAAAAAGGGCAGGATAAAAAAGCTAAAAAAATGGCTTGATCCCCAGATGTAATATTGCTACAATTTCACACAACGGTATTTTTTTACACGTTAAGCAAAAAAATCCCTTAAAGGATTTTATGCTAAATTTTACAAATGGCTCTTCCAATGGAGGAAATCTGCACATATGGCTAATAATTAAAAAAATATTATGGAGCAGACATAAGGTTTTGAAAGCAGCTTATGAAACTTCAGCAAGTAGATCCAGATGCAAACGGATCGGACATGATAACACCCGATTGTTTGCTAGGGCAAGGTGGAAAAGCCCTTGCAATGCTGAAAAACCGATAGTGGTATATTTGGGGTCGAGGATATGTTTATGCTTTTTTTCTACAGAAAGAAAAATAAAAGCTGTGGCCTGATGTCGAGCTGCGCTGGGGACAAGAGGAGTTCCTGAGTAAGGATTCAGGGGAGGGTCCTTAGTCTGGCTTTTCCTGCCCCCAAGGAGAGTAGAGTCCCTGACAACAGAACCTGCTGCTCCACCTCTTCAGGGTGTCAATTCCGGCCCTGAGTCGGGACCCAAAGGTAGATGGCGCCAGGATGGGGAACCCAGATAGCTGAATCCAGCTCACCTCACCCAGAATCCCACCGGCCCTGAAGCAATAAGTGCTAAAACTGCTTCTGCAGCTTGAACTCTGGTCTGCTTTGGAGCCGAGATGCAGACTGACATCAGACTGTTTAATCTTGGGGATGCACAGAACCTTGTTTTAATTAAAATATCTGAACCCCTTCACTCTTAAGAAGGGGAAAGATTGGGGTTCCTGAGACTGTTGCTCAGAGTCTTGGAAAATGGGTGGTATTTGACAACAATGTGCGTCATTGTACTTTTTACTGAACCTGATCTAATGATATTTGTAACTGCTTATAGATGTTGGGAAAGGTTTGACACATGCTGTAAAGTGTTTGGGTTTAATGTATATGTTAAGAATTTTAGATTTTTGATCCCTTTTTCACCCTCCCCTAATTGATGGCAAGGTGCTCACGGAACTTTTTGTGGAGTAGGTATTTCAAAGGAGATGATACCTGCGGGCCAGACTAAAAGGTAATACTGGGTTTGGAAGGTGCCCTTTTTCTTTCTTGTCTGGAGATGGAGTTATTGGTGCCAAAATGTCTATATCATATATCTTTTGTTTAAGAGCACCTCACAGATTTTTCAATAATGATAGAGTTACAGGGGCCCAATGACGGATTAGTGTGGATCCCCACCAAATTTCACAACTACAGAGTGTCCGCACAGGCCGGCTTACAACATGGCATGAAGCTTTAGTAGGGTACGAGGGCGCTCTCCACAGGCCCAAGACAGGGTGCCCTGTGATCTGCTTACTTTAATCCTACTAGATACCTTTTATTTGAGAAGCTCCAAGAAACTAATGCTACCTTTATAAGGCACCCCTCTGTTAGGAGAGGTGTAATTGCTTCACCAGTCGAGAGGGGTCTCTTCCTTGTCCCAGTCCCTTCCTTAGATCTGACACCATGGTTGACTCTGTCTTGGGTGCCCTCCACCTATAACTACTTGCCTTTATATAAGAAAGGAGGAATAGGTGAAGAGCCGTTTCCCCCCAAAGATTGTTTCAGAAACCACCACCTTGGGGAGCCTGGGTAGGAACCCCAAACCCATACTTATGTTAAGAATAGTCCTAGCTGGCAAAACCTCAGCCCCTACACCCACTTAGCTATTCGCTCAATTGCTAACGAACCCAATCTGATAGCGGAACTGCCTTAAATTCCAGCTATCCAGGGAACCAGGTGTGGCAACTCCTGACTTTTGGCCTACCCGGACCGATGTAGGTTACGTGACTGGGACCACGCGCCGAGATTCTATGCTCCTGTGTCTGTGGCTCCCCAAGCCCTCATTCAGGGGGTATATAAGTTGTTACCCTGTCCCTAATAAACGGAGGCTTTGACAAAAAAAAAAAAAAAAAAAAAAAAAAAATTTTAGGTAATGGAGAAAGTTAGCTTACAGAAACTAAATGCAAAAGTATTTCTTTAATTCAGTCTCTGTGTAGGAAATTAATATTCAAAATACTTAAAGGCACCTACAATATTTTAATGGAAAATACTATTAATAAAGACTCCACAAAGCCAGAATTTAATAAATGCAAACCGGCCCAAAAAAAAAAAAAAAAAAAAAAGAAAATTAAACCAATGAATTAAAATCTTTGAGTATTAAACGTATATATGATATTCTTTGAAAGCAAATGTACCAACTTCACATTTGAAATGTTGTGAGAGTATTGTCGAAATGATGTGATGATGTAATGTGTTAGTTAATGGGAGATGTGCAGTGCTTTTTGGAAATTATTAGCAGATGGAAAGATGCCCTCACTATTCATATTCATTAATGTTTTTAAGTAATCTCGTTGAGTTAGACACTATTACAGATGAGCAAGAGGAAGAAATACATTGATATTGTTAGCATTAATTGAATATCCACAAATGGGGAACTTGTCTATTGTGAACATGATTGTGTCTATGGCCACCCCAACTCTGCCCTGCTCATCCTTACTGAAAGCATAGATTGTAATCTTTGTTTTATTCCTATAACTTTATTGTAGTAGCTATTTTAATATGTTTAAGAAAAGAAAATACAAGTTTTGAAGGCTACAGACCTTTTCTAAGAGTAGTCAGCACATAGCTGATTAATCAGGGATCCTAATCAAAAGCTCAGATAAGTTGCCCGCTGTGCTGTTTCTTCCTAAATAAAATGGAACCACTAAATAATATGAAAACCCCTTTTCTATAGAGTTATGATAAAAGGATTATTACATGTTTTTTTGTGTTTAGTGTATGTCCATTTGTGAATCCATGTGTCTATAAGTGTTCAATGGATAGAGGCTGTTCATCATATAATAACTTTTAGGAATAATACAAAAAATGGGAAAATATATTGACTTAATGTTTCCTTCTTGAGATCTACCTCTTAGGTGAGAATTTCTGTATATTGAATGGTATCTTCTCAGCTTAATCATTTGCATTTTTTTGGTTTTCTTTTTTTTTCTACCTTATAGCTCCCACACTTCTCTTTTTGTACTATACTATTAAGTATAAAACCAAATATAAGGATACAAAATTTGTTAGACAAGCACAATTCCTATACTGTGCTGCAAATCTAGTCTCTAGTTTTTGAAAACTTCCCATACTTTTTTCTTTTATGGATGTGTTAATTTAAATTAAGTCATTTATAGTTTGTAAAAAATATTCTCTTTATAAACATTCATTTAAAAATTAAAAAAAAAAAAAAAGAAAACTACCGTTTTTTTTTTAATCTTTTTATTGATTTTATTGAGCTTTACATTTTTCTCTGCTCTCCTCCCTTTCTTTCCCCTCCCCTTCATGGTCCTCTCCCATGGTCTTCATGCTCCCAATTTACTCAGGAGATCTTGTCTTTTTCTACTTCCCATGTAGATTAGATCCATGTATGTCTCTCTTAGCGTCCTCATTGCTGTCTAGGTTCTCTGGGATTATGATTTCTGGGCTGGTTTTCTTTGCTTTATGTCTAAAAGCCACTTAGGAGTGAGTACAGATGATGACTTTCTGGGTCTGGGTTACTCACCTCACTCAAAATGATGTTTTTTTAAGCTGGGCGGTGGTGGCACACGCCTTTAATCCCAGCACTCGGGAGGCAGAGGCAGGCGGATCTCTGTGAGTTCGAGACCAGCCTGGTCTACAAGGCTCCAAAACCACAGAGAAACCCTGTCTTAAAAAAAAAAAAAAGATGTTTTCTAGATCCATCCATTTGCCTGCAAATTTCAAGATGCAATTAAAATATTTTTCTGTTCTGTAAATGTTTCACATTTCCCTTATTTATTCTTCGGTCGAAAGGCATTTAGGTTGTTTCCAGGTTCTGACCATGATAAGTAATGCTCTTATGAACATAGTAGAGCACATGTCCTTGTGGTATTATTGAGCATCCTTTGGTTATATACTCAAAAGTGGTATTGCGGGGTCTTGAGGAAGGTTGTTTCCTAGTTTTTGGGAAATCACCTCACTACAATCAAAAGGGGCTGTTCCAATTTGTACTCCCAGAAGCAGTGTAGGAGTGCTCCCTCTATCCCACATCTCCAGCATAAGTTTTATCAGTGTTTTTGATCTCAAATCGAAACAATCTCAAAGTTGTTTTGATTTCACTTCACTGATGACTAAGGATGTTGAGCATTCCTTTAAGTGCCATTTTAGATTCCTCTGTTGAAAGGTCGCTGTTTAGGTCTGTGCTCCATTTTTTATTGATTATTTGTTCTTTGGTGACCAATTTCTTGAGTTCTTTGTATATTTTTGAGATTAATCCTCTGGCAGATGTGGAGTTGTTGAAGATCTATTCCCATTCTGTAGGCTGCTGTTTTGTCTTGATTACCATGCCCTTTGCTTTACATAAGATTTTCAGTTTCAGGAGGTCCCATTTATTAATTGTTTCTCTCAGTGTCTGGGCTGCTGGGGTTATATTTAGGAAGTGGTCTCCTGTGCCAATACATCAAGTGTACTTCCCGCTTTCTCTTCTATTGGTTCAGTGTTGTAGGTTTTATGCTGAGGTCTTTGATCCATTTGTACTTGAGTTTTGTGCATGGTGATAGTCATGGATATATTTTTATCCTTCTACATGTTGATATCCAGTTGACAGCACCATTTTTTAAATATGCTTTCTTTTTCCACTTAATATTTTTCTTCTTGGACAAAAACCATGTGTTTTTAGGTGTGTAGATTAATATCTGGGTCTTCGATTCTGTTCCATTGGTCCTCCTGTCTGTTTTTATGCCAATACCTGTAAGCGTTCAACAGAATATAAAAATCCTTCATGATAAAGGTCTTGGAGAAAGCAGGGATAAAAGGATCATACCTAAATATAATAAAGGCAATATATACCAGCCAACAGCCAATATCAAACTAAATGGAGAGAAACTCACATCAATCAATCCCACTGAAATCAGGAAAAAGACAAGGTTATCTACTCCATCTATATTCAATTTTGTTCTTGAAGTCCTAACAAGAACAATAAGACAACGAAATGAGATCAAAAGGATTCAAATCAGAAAAGAAGTCAAACTCTCACTATTTGCTGATGACTTCCACAACTCATAAACACTTTCAGTAATGCAGCAGGGTACAAGATTAACTCAAAAAATCAGTAGCCTTCCTTTACACAGATGATAAATGGGCTGAGAAGGAAATAAGAGAAACATCACCCTTCACATTGGCCACAAATAGCATAAAATATCTTGGAGTAACTGTAACCAAACATGTGTAGACCTGTATGACAAGAACTTTAAATCTCTGAGGAAAGAAAATGAAGATGACACCAGAAAATAGAAAGATCTCCGTGCTCTTATGTAGTAACATAGTAAAAATGGCAATCTTACCAAAATCAATCTACAGATTCAATGTTATGCCCATCAAAATAAGAGCAAATATCTTCACAGACCTCAAAAGAACAATAGTCAACTTCATATGGAAAAGCAAAAAAAAAAAAAGATAGTCAAAACATCCTCTACAATAAAGAAACTTCTAGAAGCATCACAATTCCTGACTTCAAACCTACTACAGAGCTACAGTACAAAAAGTTATTGTTTTATGAACAAATTGAAGCTAATTCATGAAACATATACATATGTACAATTGTTAGTTATATCATAGGTGAATGTAAAAGAATAAAGGCTCCAAATATAGAATCTCGAGCAATATCGCGACAACAGGAGAACACTTGTTAATTTTCTGAGGTACCTGAGTTTGGTTTCCAGAATGCATTTTCAGCAATTTATTTACTCAAGCTCCAGGAAGACTGAGATTCTTTTCTGGCCTCAGTAGGCAATCACAAACACATGACATTAGCATTAAATCTTATAAAAGAAAGAGAAATACCAATTACAATAATTGTTAGTGTTTTCTTAAATCTTAATGACATATAATTTAACAAAGTATAATTTAAGTGTTTTTGTGGATGTGTGTATGTGTTAGAGAGAGGGAGGGAAAGTAAGAGAGGAAGAGAGGAGAGAAAGAGAGAGAGAGAGAGAGAGAGAGAGGAGTTAGTTTCTAAATGAAACTAATGCCTTAAAGTAAATTTCCAACCTCTGAGACTAGTGAGGCAATCCTCTTTAAGACCTAAGTAAGAGTATGAAATTATGAAAAAAGACTTGAACATGACTTAGGAAATAATGGAAGAATAACAAAGAGGGATTACATCAAGCCAATGGTTTCTACATCTCAACGCAGCCGTTAACAAGGTCATATATAGGATTCCTTTCTCAGCCTTATATTTAGCATAAGATTAAATCCAGAATATAGAAAAAAACTTAAAAAAATGAACAGTATAAAAATTAATTGTCAATCCGTTGATAAATGAGTTGAACAGTCACTTCTGGGAGACATACAAGTGTTCAATATATCTGGGGTGTGGTTGTATCTAACTATCAAGCTGGACTGGGTCTGAAAAAGCATGGGATAAAACCGGACTCGTTGAACATAGCGGACAATGAGGACTGCTGAGAAGTCAAGAACAATGACACTGGGTTTTTTTTTTTTTTATTTATTTATTTATTAAAGATTTCTGTCTCTTCCCCACCGCTGCCTCCCATTTCCCTCCCCCTCCCCCAATCCAGTCCCCCTCCCTCTTCAGCCCAAAGAGCCATCAGGGTTCCCTGTCCTGTGGGAAGTCCAAGGACCACCCACCTCCATCGAGGTCTAGTAAGGTGAGTATCCAAACTGCCTAGGCTCCCAGAAAGCCGCACGTATCGGCTTTGTGGGAGCCTACACACTGGGTTTTGATCCTACTGCACGTACTGGCTTTGTAGGAGCCTAGGCAGTTTGGATGCTCACCTTATTAGACCTAGAAGGAGGTAGGAGGTCCTTGGACTTCCCACAAGGCACAGAACCCAGACTGCTCTTCGGGCTGATGAGGAAGGGGGACTTGATTGGGGAGAGGGAGGGTTATGGGAGGGGATAGAAGGGAGGAGGCAGAAATCTTCTAATAAATAAATAAATAAAACTATTTTGACATTCCACCATATATTCAGTATTATCTAAAAAACAAACTGAAAATAAACAAAACAAACTCTAGTGAGATTATAAAATGAAATCAGTCTTATGTGCCACAAAATAATGTAAACACCATAAAAATCATGGAGGTTGCTCATAGTCACTATTTGATCCTGCTGTATCACCTGAAGCTTTAAATATAAAGGAATCTAAGTCATCATGCAATAGAATACTCTGCACTACTATTCAGAACAGTCAAAGCACATAGTTAACAACAGCTTATATATCAATCAACAAATAACTAGATGAATAAAAATGTCATATGCAGAGATACACAGGCAAACACATTCAGACATGCATATAGATAATAGATAGCTAGACAATAGCTACCTAGCTAGATATAGATAAGATAGATAGATAGATAGATAGATAGATAGATAGATAGATAGATAGATAGATGAGTGATAGACAGATACTAGGTAGATAGCATATTAGTCAACTGTAAGTGTGAAAACATGTCAGCTCTAGAAATATAAATAGTGAATTAGTTTTGACCAATTAAAAGAAATAAACTAGATCAGAATGAATGGACTCTAGAAAAATCAAGAATGAAAATAGAATTAGACAATTAGAAGAGGTACAAATATGGGGGTAGTGGAATGACTGAGACTAATAGAATAATGAATATAAGTGAAATACATTTTATTCATTTGTGAAAACTTTAAAATTGAAATCAAAAAATATCTTAGATTATTTCTGATTGTTCCTATTACTACATTTTTAAAGTATTCATCAGGAAAATATTTGCATTAAATACATATAAGTACTTATATCTTATAAAGAATAAGTATTCTGACAGATAATAAAAATAATAGAGGTGGAGTAATTTCTGGAAATACTCAGTATAGATATTCACAATAACAAACTTTTCTGGAATTATTAGACAAATCTCCTTTCTGTACTTGAAAAGAGATGGTTATAAATGCACAATTTTACTCCAATATTAAATACAATAAACGGAAAAGCAGGAGACAAATTCGTCATCATTTATTTCTGAATGATCAAGTCCATGCTAGATGAGAATATTATCTGTGAACTATGTTTCTGTGAATAGAGTTTAAATATTGCACCTTAGGGACATCACCTCAGAACATGATATGCTTTATTAAAATTAGCTTTAGCATATTCTAATTCAAGAATATCCTTAGCTGCTATCTTCCTTTCCTGTGCTGTCAAACCACCTTCTTCCTCATTGGCACATGAGCAAGAACACAATGAAAGGGGAACTGGTTCCTTTGCTATTTATGCTGCAGTTTAGTGGTGGCTCTCTCCTATCTTTTTAGGACACAAGGAGGAGATCCTTATCTAAAGCAAAAATATAAGAAAACCATTTCTTTTTATTCTTTGATCAGATCTGAGTAGTATGAAATTTCAGAAAGTTATTAGTTTAAGTCACCAGAAACTTTGACTCTGTGAAGTACTAAATAAATATATATTTTGCCATTCCATTGTCTCTGTCCTTTCATAAGAAATTAACTTGACTCTTGAGGTAATATTGATAGTTCTTCTGAATTTAAATTAATTACTGTAAAACTAAAAGGAGGTAAATACATTTCTGCTGCCCATCCTATGTTTCCTTTACCCTCAGAAATCATTTCACCAGGTCTTCATTCTTTAATATAAGAAACGACTATTACTTTCATACCTGAACATCCAGATCATTTATCATCTTGTCTAAATTGGTTCTTTGCAGCTTCCAACTGACATTTATCACAGAACTTGGTAATAACATCTTAGCATGTTGTCTTCAGGACATTAGAAGCCCAAAGTGGCCAGTGAATTTTTTATAAAACATTTAAAGCATAAAATAATGGGGTTTAATTTTTTTTGGGGGGGGAACCAGGATAATTCTCAATAATTAGTTTTAAATATAGTTAGAAATGAGCTTTTGCAGCATAACTGAAAATCACAAACTTGATTTGTTCTAAAATTTCAAAATAAAATGGCATTTATCTGTGATAATTCAGACAATGAAATACGAAAAGCTTTTGCTTAAAGCACAGATAATGACTGTGTTGGCGAGTTTTCATTGTAATTTTGACAAAAGGGTTAGTCCATGAACATCATGGTAGAGAACAATGCAATAGGTATTCAAAATAATGGAGCAGTAGCCAAGAGAGTATACTAAATCCACAATCAGCAGAGACAAAGAAAGAAAGAGAGCGAGAAAAAAAAGAGAGAGACAGAAAGCGCGTGCGCGAGAGAGAGAGAGAGAGAGGAGACCCGAGAGTTGGGGCGGACTTTTTACAAATGTAAAATCCCTTTCCTAGTGACATACCTTTTCTTACAAGACCATACCTACGCCAGCCATGCTAAATCTCTTCGTTCTTTCCAAAGAGTTCCACTTACTGGAAACCAATTGTTCAAACATACACATATGAGTCCATGAGGTCATTCTCAATAAAACCACCACAGATGTGTATTACTATTTATTTTGTTGATTTATTCTTGTTTCTTCTTTTATTCTTGCAATGTTTTGATGTGGGAGTGTCATATATCAATCTGTTGATTTCATTGGTTAAAATAAAGAAACTGCTTGGCTAGCCCTAATAGGTTAAAACATAGGTGGGAGGAGTAAACAGAATAGTATACTGGCAGGAAGAGGAAGTGAGCTCAGAAATCATGCAGCTCCGCTCAGAGACGCCATGTTCCTGTCTAGCTGGCAGATGGGATAGCTCTGCGCTCTTAGGCACACGTGTGATGAAGCTCCTACTCAGGATGGACGTAGGCTAGAATCTTCCCGGTAAGCGCACCTTGGGGTGCTTACAAACCTGTTTTGAAATGGGCTAGTCCAGGTGCGAGAGTTAGCCAAGAAGAGTCTAGAAATAATGGGCCAAGCAGTGTTTAAATTAATACAGCTTGTGTGTTGTTATTTCGGGCATAAGCTAGCCAGGTGGCCCGGGGTGTTGGGGACGCAACCCCGGCGCCCCAAATTTTAACAGATGGTGCCCACGTGGATAACTGAGTCCACAGAAAGCCTGAGAAAGCTTGTTTTCTTTCTGAAAGCATGTTTCTTGTAGCAATTTCTTGGGTCTGCTCTGCTTGCTAGAGGCAAGTATGCACTCTCACCTAAGAGAGGCTTTCCTGACTCAGCTTTAGCTGCAAAACCCTGCAGCTCATTAAGAGGTCCTGCAAGGAAACACTGAAAAGGTATTGACGAAAAGCTGAACTCATGCTTTTCGGTTTTCGGCCGTAGCAGAAAAAAAGCTGCACCATTTAAAAATGCCGGCTTTCTGGGCCGTCCTGCCAGGGCAAACTCTGACTGAAGCAGGAGGGCCGACTACAGAGAAAGGACTTGAGTGTTGTCTGTTGCAGCTTAATTGCTGGCAGGGACCTTGAAACACTGTAGACTTGTGGCACTGAATGCAGCACTGGCCAGTACCTCAGTCACAAGGTTGGAATGGCAGAAAGTTAAGGAATGAGCTACATCTAGCCAGCAAAGCTATGTCTTTAGTTCTACTGAGATTGCTTGGTAAATTAAAGACTTATGTAGTCAGAAAAACAGAGAGAGATACAGTAAAAAGAGATTCAAAGATAAAGACAATTTTTAAATGGTTTACAGTGTGTTAAAATATATGCAAGCTAAAAGTAAGTTCTTAAGAGTGAAAAAAAATGAAAGAAAAAGAGAAGTTGGTTGTGCTAGTACACGCCTTTAATCCCGACACTTGAGATGCAGAGGGAGATTGACCTCTGTGACTTCAAAGTGTGGTAGCATACGCCTTTAATACCAGTGCCTAGAAGGCAGAGACAAACAGATCTCTGTGAGTTCAAGTTGTAGTAGCATATGCCTTTAATCCCAGTGCCTGGGAGGCAGAAACAGGCGGATCTCTGAGAGTTCAAGAACAGCCTGGTCTACAGTGTCCAGGTCAAAGATATATGCTTAAAAAGCAAAAAGCTAAAAGTAAAAATAAACGAAATAGAGGTTAAAACAAAGCTGTACAAAGATGGAAAATACACAGAGAATGTTGATACTGTATGCTATTTTATGCTCTGTTTGAATCATTTGAATCCTGAGGAAGGAGCAACAGCTGCTAAAAGATATTTGTTTATAAATGCTGCTGAACTAACCCAACATAGATATTGTGAAAATGCCTTGACTGTGAAATTTGGATCTAAGGACATGATACTTTGGAAAGGAGTTTCTTTTTTTGTTTTCACAGAGGATGAGACCCTGTTCATTTCTTCTATTCCGATATGGTATGATGGACCACGTCCTCCTGAAGGGTTGCTGTGAACATCTTCAGAAAATTCCTTCACCCAACTATCAACTGAGATGAAACTAGCACACAGGTTATACCATGAAAGACCTAATTAACGACGCCCCCATTCAGCAGGAAGCAGTTTGGAGAGGAAAAACTGCACCCATGTTCCCAAATATGGTTTATAAATGTTCTTTTACATTTAAAGGGGGAAATGGTATAGGTATGAATAATTTACATTTATATGGATTTTGCTTTAGTGATTTAAATTTAAGGTCAATTTTGTTAAGTTTGTAGTCATGTTAGTTAGATTCTCTAGATGTGCATAAATATATTTTAGATAGGCATTCTTCATATCTTTCAAAGGCTAGAGAATATGGCATTTTAAATGTTTTGATAACTTAGGGTTTTTCATGACAATGGAACACTCTGCTCCTGGTGGCACCAATCTACTTCAAGAGGAAGATGGGCATTAAAGAGGATCTTTATGGAGTTTGATAGCCATTTGGGCAAGAAACTGCTCTTGCCTGGACTATTGCATAAACTGGACACAGAGAACCCGCAGAGAGAGGACTACTGAACTTGCGTAAAGGTGAAATGATCTTTCGGGGTTCCTGATTCATGAAAGAGTCTGCAAGACATTCTTCAGGACAAGCCAATAGTGACTGCCTTTGAAATTTCCTGCTTTGTGGAATGTCTGCTGAAAACTATGGGCCCGTAGGCCAAAGATGGATGCCCCAACAGTACAGAGGAACTTTGGGTGACTGTCCAGGCAGCGAGATGTCTCTGTGATTTCTAGAGTTTTGTAAGCAGCTTACTTCTCATTTACTTAGGTCTTTGATGGAATTGAAAAATAGATAGTTATAGTTTTCATTAGTTAGAAAGGACAAAGTAGATATAAATATTATAACTGTAATTTTTGCTTTATAACTGTTATATGTAATTTTGCTATGTTAAAGTTAAAGCCTTTCCTTTTTGTTTAAACAGAAAAAGGGGAAGTGATGTGGGAGTGTCATATATCAATCTGTTGATTTCATTGGATAAAATAAAGAAACTGCTTGGCTGGCCCTAATAGGTTAAAACATAGGTGGGAGGAGTAAACAGAATAGTATACTGGCAGGAAGAGGAAGTGAGCTCAGAAATCATGCAGCTCCGCTCAGAGACGCCATGCTCCTGTCTAGCGGGCAGATGGGATAGCTCTGTGCTCTGAGGCACACGTGTGATGAAGCTCCTACTCAGGATGGACGTAGGCTAGAATCTTCCTGGTAAGCGCACCTTGGGGTGCTTACAAACCTGATTTGAAATGGGCTAGTCCAGGTGCGAGAGTTAGCCAAGAAGAGACTAGAAATAATGGGTCAAGCAGTGTTTAAATGAATACAGTTTGTGTGTTGTTATTTCGGGCATAAGCTAGCCAGGCGTGGCCCGGGGTGTTGGGGACGCAACCCAGGCCGCCCCAATTTCAACAATGTCTAATAGGTAATATAGTCATTACCTATTACCTCTCTTTGCAGCCTCACCCTGGTCACAGTTATCAAAACCGGCAATGTGAAACATTCTTTTCTGTATTTGTTTTATAATTTTCATAGTGGTTATAAATTCTTTTATTGTCTTTTGTCATGGAAAGTTTTGTTTTCTTCAATTATGATGGTAAGTTTATCCAGCTCAAGAAGCCTTGGTTGGTGTCTGTGGTCTTTCAGGAACTAAAAGACATTGTTTTAAGGTCTTCTGTGTCGTACAGTTTCCCTCAAGGAATCACCTGCTAATATAGTATTCATATTTTGGATGTCGTTACTTTCCTTTCTTTCCTAAAGCCCTTTCCTTGTATTTTAACTTTAGTGTGGTCTTTAGTATTTGGTAGTCTGTGAGCTACTTATATCTGAGTGGATCTCTGTTTAATTTTTTTCTTTGATATTTCTGAGAAGAATTTCTATGATTTTGATCTGGAATTTTTATTCATCTATTGTGACAACAACCTGCATATTAGTCTTTTTATGGTGTTGCAAATATTCTGAATATTTATTTCATATATATTATAAATTTATTATTTTATTTTATTGGATGAACTAATAATATTTTTTTATTATTTTTTATTTTAAATACCAACCACAGTTTTCCCTCCATCCTTTAGTCCATTCTCTTCCTTGACCTTCTTTTCACTTCCTGTCATCTACTCCTCAGAAAGACTAAGTCCTCCTTGGGAATCAACAAATCATGGCATATCAAGTTGAAGCAGAACCACACTCCTCCATACTGGATCATGCTTTAAAAAGGCATGCTACCATAGGGAACAGGTTCCAAGAAACCAGCTCATGTGCCAGGGATAGATCCTTGTCTCAGTGTTAGGGGCCTCACAAACAAATACTGATATTCTCTCTTCCTTGTGATCAATATGCTATTGACTCTTTCCATAGAGCATTGTATTAGTCTTCTTAAAGTTTTTATTGCTAGCATAATTTCAATTTGGATCTTTAGGAGTTCTATGTCTTTATTAAAATCAGTTTTTAATTAAAACAATACTCTATATCAACCTTTTGCTTCATTTTGTTGTTTGTGGTTTTCAGGATTTCACTTTATTTCTGATTTCTTTGCATTCATTTAATTTATGTTCTTATTGAATTCTTTAAATATATATTTTCATATTTGTAATGACAATTATTCTTTTTAACTCTTTTTCTTGAATTTCAGCTAATTTGTTCTCTATGAAAAATCATTAGTATCTGGCTGATTTGTGAGGAGATAAATTGTTTATTGATTGTATATAGATAAATAGACTACAGATAGAGAGATAAATGATAGAGAGATAGATGAAAAGAGAGAGAAAGAGAGACAGAGAGAGATTGTTTTTGAATAGGACATAAAGAGCTAGGTTATTGGGTCTTTTGACATGATATTTTGCAAAACAAACTGGAGCATTACTTTGAAAGACTCTAGGAGATGTATTCAAGGAGAGTGTGAGCTTAACTGTTTTAGTAGAACAAATCGCTTGTGTAATAGGCTGCTCAAGCTTGTAAAAACATTTCTTGATGTTTTATTTGCAATACATTTTTGTATTAGAATATATTTTAAATTTTGTTACGAAGTAAGCTATGAAACTTTCTCTAAGATGCAACACAGATAATTTACTTTATTGTGATGTATCCTTTTAAGGCTCCTTTTTTTGCAAAAGAATTGAATCCCATTTAAAAATCCAATCATTTTTAGATAGTTAATTTATGAGAGCTGATAAGTTAACTTATTGATGAATTTATAATGTGATAGAAATCATGAGATATTGTGGAAAGTAAGAGGGCAAACCTCCTTAACATAAATAGAAACATCGTTGAAAACATCTCTTTCCTGGGCTAACCTTCCCTCTTTTCTGTATTCTACTATAAATTAACCATTTCTGATCTACCACACAGTTCCACTCAACATGATATTCACCTCACCTGAAGTATAGAAACAAAGGAAATAACCAGTCTTGCAAAATAGTTTCTGAAACCATGAGCCAAACAGAAACTCCTATTTTATTGTGCATGTGGGTTATTTTGCCACAAAATGGAGAAACTGAAATAAAAATGATAACTGTAAGAGAAATATTTCTATATACCTTTCCAAAATGTTGCCATGAACAATAAATGGCAAATAAGTACTCCATTTGTAAACCAATCACAATGACCACAGTAAGGAAGATTAACACCCTGCCTCCTGTTTATGACTTAGATCTGCATTATCCCTTTCTATCAAGTTTATACTCAATGATCACACAATGACTGCACTGATTATTTCTGTAAAAAGAAGCTCATATTTAATTACCAAATATAAACATATTATTTTTGCATTATTGAGCTAAAACTGACAAAATTTTGATATGCATAGCACCCAATATTAATTTAGCCAACGTTTCCAAATGATCTTGAGTTACACAGAAATCATGCTGCAAACATGGATAATTTTAACCTTTCCAGGAAACTTTATATCTGAAAATGAAAATTATGCCTAATATTTAAATTACAGATTTTTTGCATTAATTAGTATATATTAATAAAGATCTATATGAAATGATGAACTACTGAATCAAACTTTATTTACTGAAACATGAGTTCATATATTCATAAGCT
This sequence comes from Microtus obscurus, assembly GCA_963919715.1. Lineage (NCBI taxonomy): Eukaryota > Metazoa > Chordata > Mammalia > Rodentia > Cricetidae > Microtus > Microtus obscurus. The sequence continues at coordinate 29,591 of CAWTZC010000850.1, read as the reverse complement.
TTTACATTAATTCATATAAAATTAAATAAAAATTTCCATGCATTGTTATTATATTTTCACCTGGAAAATTATGATACAATTAAAGATTATTTAGCAAATATTCTCAATTAAAAATTGGTTTTTTAAAAGATTTTTATTCATTTTACATACCAACCCACAGTCACCCCTTCCTTCCCTGCTCCTGCTCCTGCTCCATCTTCCTCCCAACTCACTACCTTCATTTACTCCTCTGTAGTTCTTCAGAATGGGTAATACTTGCCGTGGGAAGTCAGCAAAGTATGGTACATTAAGTTGAACCAGGACCAAGTCCCTCTCCACGGCATCAAGGCTGAGCAAGGCATCCCATCATAGGTAATAGGCTCTAAAAAGCAAGCTCAATACAGGGGATATATCCTGGTCCCACTGCCAGGTCCCCCTCAAAGACACCAACTGCACAACTGTCACCCACATGCAAAAGGCCTAGTTCAGTGTCATGCAGCCTCCCCAGCTGTCGGTCTAGAGTCCCTGAATTCCTAAAAGCTCGGTCAGCTTTCTCTGTGGAAAATTACAAAATTGGCCAATAAAGCATGTCTGCAGAATCAAATTGCTTTTCTCTGTTAATTTCGTAATGTTCTCTGTTATACTACCTACTTTGTAATAGCTCCCATGCAATTTTTTTTTTCTTTAGCAGAAGCAGTATTTATGAAATGGTTTTTGTAAAGGTTGTCTGTTGCTATACTGGGAATAGTTAGCTATTAGCAATTGCAAATCTGAGCAATAATATCAATTCTGCACTAAAGGTTGAAACTATAAATTTGCTCAATATCCCCTACAGGAAGATGAATTACCCAATCAACAAAATAAAAATAATAATGTCATTTCCTGGCATTTTATTATTGAAAGATGCTAAATTTATATGTGTAATTTAAGAGAAAATCCTATGTTTACTAAAAAATCCCTTTACATTTTATAAATCAATAACTCATAATTTTATGAAACATACTCTAAAATTAATCTCATAATCCACAAAATTATTGTATCATTTTTATTTAATATAGTGAGAATACTCATTTACTCATGATTTAAAATTAAGTATATCATTTACGTAATTTGGACTTGAAAAAAGTCTACAAAGTGCATAAATACAAACCTATTTACCCTTGGTGCTATCGTCTGACAAATTATATTCATTTGATATAATTTGGGTTTTTTGAGACTAAGCAATATATCTATGAATCAGAGGAAATTTTATTTAAGAACTGTTGCTATACTTTAGTTCTCAATCTATTCTCCTTAAAAAAATAGTTGAACACCTGCTCATGAGAAGATTATTTAAGCAGTCAAATTAATAATCAAAAGTATAAAGAGAATTTGTTCAACATGATCACATGAGACCACATAACCTCCTTCAAGTACATCATAGGAACACTGAGGTGATTTTTATATTTAAATGGAGGGTCAGGAATGTGCCTGTCTGAGAAGTCCAACACAAGGTATGACAACAATGTCTGGGTCTCAGTCTCTTTTTGCAGAGTTTAAAAGTTGCTAGAATTCTAGGAAATCTCTTTTCCAAGGAATAACTTTCTCCTTTGTTTGAAATCATGCTTGAGATATTTTCTTGTTGTGGAATAAAATTTTATCTTTTTAAAATTTTTTTACCCCATAGGTCTTTTGTATATATTATGGTTTCTGATTTTGTGTTACCATGGAGTTCCTGAGTGTATAAATGAAAATGACTGAGTATTCTGTCTATATCCGATTTTGTGCCCTATGGGGGGGACTTTTTATCCTATTCCAATTTGTTTCTGTTTTATATTATATAATATAATATTATATTATTATCCATTGAATGATTGTTTGTTTTCTACAGGAGACAGTAAGATGGTGGATCCAAATGGGAAAGGAGATGGAGAAGAACTGAAAGGTAGAGGAATATAGGGACAGGAGACCATAATTAGAATGTTTTGTAAAAAAAATGTATTTTCACTAAAATATAAGATAAAAAAGATTCTTGATCAAAATTTTAGCTTATTTTCTTTTTTTATAAAATGTTTGGTCAGTTATGAGATGTCCATTGTTTGAATATAGATTAAGGAGGGGTAAAGTATCTTTTTATAATATTCTCATTTCTTCTATCTTTGAAATGTATAAGAAATACAGATTCTGCTATTTGAGCCCCAATATTCTATGTTCAGAGACACATCATTATTTTTGCCTCTATCAGTAATAATTTTTTAATATACCGCTCTCTCCTCCACATGCCATGTTAATGTCCCTCTTAACTCTTCTTTATCCCAAATCTTTTAGTAGCGAAGCTTTGCAAGCTTCCTTACTAATGACTGCCTTTGATAGTGGAAAAATATGAGTGGTAGGTACAATGTACTTCCAACTACTGAACTTTAGTCTTGTTTTTATTCTTGAGCCAAATTACAGGAAGTTCACCTACAGTACTTACCCTGGTATAGCAAAGCTAAAGACAGGCAGTTGGACACATTGGAAATGCTATGTGTCTGATTTGAATTCGTCTGAGCCAAGGCTTTCTTTCATTATAGCTCAGATGTCACACATTGAAAGAAGAAACGAATGTAGGTGCTTAGTATTTATCCACTGTGTAAATCTGAGGGAACTTCACTATCCTTAAATAGTCACCATTTCCCATAGATCATGAAAAGTAATTTGAATACAATTTTAATTCTCATGAATTTTTCAAGTACTTCTTAAAAATGGTTGATGTCTGGTATGATGGTGCAAGCTTTTAATTCCAATTCTCCAAAAGCAAATACATACAGATTTTTGTTAGTTCGTGTCAGCCTAGTTTACCACAACCAGTTCCAAGACAACCAGGAATACAGTGTGATACCTTGTCTCAAAACAACAAACCAGTAAACAAAAACAACAGCAGTATCAAAGAGGTTGATTATGACTGCAGATATACATAGAGGTAGAACATTTGCATATCTTCATTTTTTGTTTGATATAGTAGCTTAAAAGAAAGTAGACCCCAAAAGGATTGGCACTACTAGGAGGTGTGGCTTTGTTGCAGGAAGTGTGTCATTTTGGGGCTTGGCTTTGAGGTCTCATTTACTCAAGCTACACTCAGGAGTGTGCTGCACAGTTCACTTTCTATTGCCTGTGGATCAGGATGTAGAACTCTCAACTCCATGGTGCTCTCCAGCACCATGATTTCTTTCATGCTACCACATTTCCCACCATGATGACAATGGACTAAACAGTTGAAGTTTTAAACCACCCCAATTAAATGTTTCCTTTTGTAAAAAGTTGCCATTTTCATGGTTTTTCTTCACTGCAATAGAAAACCTAACTAAGACACTTGGTAAATTATTGGGACCTTAAGTACCAGCCTCAGCAGCCCCACAAGGTCCAGCTAAGATTCACTATGACAAGCAAAAACCTGGCTAATTGGATCTGAAGGTAAACAGAATAAATCAACTCATGTCTGTTACTTCTACATATTCTTTATTCCTTGCATCAAAAAGCAGAGAGAAGTAAGAAAGAACAATGTCTGTGTGTTTCTTTTTCTTGGTTACTGTATAAAGAAACTGCCTTGGTCTGTTGATAGGGCAGAACTTAGGTAGGTGCCTAAAACTGGACTGAATGCTGAGAAAAGGAAGCTAGAGAGAGAGACATGATGGTGCCACGGCCAGAGATAGACTTGCTAAAATTTTGCTGGTAAGCCACAACCCCGTGGTAATGCACAGATTACTGCAAATGGGTTAAATTAATATTAATAAGAGTTAGCCAATAAGAAGTTAGAGCTAATGACCCAAGCAGTGATTTAATACAGTATCTGTGTGGTTAATTTGGTTCTGGGCAGCCAGGATGAACAAGTGGGCCCTCTCATACAACAGATCTCCACCAGGTTCTTAGTTTCTACAGACATGGTTAAAAAATTCCATAGGCAAAGACAATGATATCACATGTATTTCAGAATCAAAAAATGGGGCCCAATGGAACCTGACAAAGCAGTATTCCAAACAGATGATACTACCCAGGAAAAAGCCAGCATCCAAAGGGAAATACCTGACATTCCAAACCCTTAGATAAAGTTACTACATGTCTTTCTTTAGGTTCTCCTTCTTATTTAGCTTCTCTAGGATCACTAATTATAGGCTCAATGTCCTTTATTTATGGCTAGAAACCAAATATGAGTGAGGACATCCCATGTTCCTCTTTTTTGGGTCTGGCTTACCTCACTCAGGATAGTGTTTTCTATTTCCATCCATTTGCATGCAAAATTCAAGAAGTCCTTGTTTTTTACTGCTGAGTAGTACTCTAATATGTATATATTCCATACTTTCTTCATCGATTCTTCCATTGAAGGACATCTAGGTTGTTTCCAGGTTCTGGCTATTACAAACAATGTTGCTATGAACATAGTTGAGCATATACTTTTGTTGTATGATAGGGCATCTCTTGGGTATATTCCCAAGAGTGGTATTGCTGGGTCCAGGGGTAAGTTGATCTCGAATTTCCTGAGAAACCTCCACACTGCTTTCCAAAGTGGTTGCACAAGTTTGCATTCCCACCAGCAATGGATGGGTGTACCCCGTTCTCCACACCCTCTCCAGCAAAGGCTATCATTGGTGTTTTTTATTTTAGCCATTCTGACAGGTGTAAGATGGTATCTTAAAGTTGTCTTGATTTGCATTTCCCTGATCACTAAGGAAGTTGAGCATGACCTTAAGTGTCTTTTGGCCATTTCAACTTCTTCTGTTGAGAATTCTCTGTTCAGCTCAGTGCCCCATTTTGTTACTGGGTTGATTAGCCTTTTACGGTCTGGTTTCTTGAGTTCTTTATATATTTTGGAGATCAGACCTTTGTCAGTTGCGGGGCTGGTAAAGATCTTCTCCCAGTCAGTGGGTTGACTTTTTGTCTTACTGGCAGTGTCCTTTGCTTTACAGAAGCTTCTCAGTCTCAATTAGTGATCCTAGAGAAGCTAAATAAGAAGGAGAACCCAAAGAAGCAACATATAGGCAACCTCCTGAATATTAACCTTCATCAGGCGAGGAAAGGAGACAGAGACAGAGACCCACATTGAAGCACCGGACAGAAATCTCAAGTTCCAAATCAGGAGCAGAAGGAGAGAGAGCACAAACAAGGAACTCAGGACCGGAGGAGTGCACCCACACACTGAGACAATGGGGATGTTCTATCGGGAACTCACCAAGGCCAGCTGGCTTGGGTCTGAAAAAGCCTGGGATAAAACCGGACTCGCTGAAAATAGCGGACAATGAGGGCTACTGAGAACTCAAGAACAATGGCAATGTGTTTTTGATTTTACTGCACGTACTGGCTTTGTGGGAGCCTAGGCAGTTTGGATGCTCACCTTACTAGACCTGGATGGAGGTGGGAGGTCCTTGGACTTCCCACAGGCCAGGGAACCCTGCTTGCTCTTTGGGCTGACGAGGGAGGGGGACTTGATTGGGGGAGGGAAATGGGAGGCGGTGGCGGGGAAGAGACAGAACTCTTCAATAAATAAATAAATAAATAATTTTTTAAAAAAAAAGTTACTAAACGTCCCTGAGCATGGCCTTTATGCACACCTAGACTTGTCAGTCTGGTAAGATCTACCTATCTCTTTAAAATTCCTATGTGGTCTGTTAGCAAGTAGAATTGTGCGGGATTGACTCCTTGTAAATTTGACTATCTTACACACACCTAGACTTATTTATGTCTCTTCTTCATAATAGTAAAAGGGAGTTCAACATATATTCTGACACTCACCTGTGAACTAACAAGAAGAAGGAGAAGCAGAGGGAGGTAATGTTATAAGCATTTTAGATCTTGACCTTATTTCACAAAGTGAATTGAAAGGATTAAAAATAAGGACTGTAGAAAGGGCAAGAGGACTGACTTAACAATCAGAAGATAAGTGTTCTATTTTGAGTACATTTATGACTTCTTATAAATTTTTTGGCTCCAGTTCCAGGGTATCCAATGACTTACTCTAGCCTTAATTGTCAGCATACATGCACTTAGAGCATACGCATGCAAGCATGTAAAGTACCTAAACTCTAAATTATAATACAATAAAAATAATTTAAAAGGAATACCTAAAATTGTTACTGGTAAGTTAGATTGCATACATTGTATCAGAAGAAAATTTTAAAAACTTAAAAATTGAATCAAATAATACAACAAATTACATTCTTTTATTATGTAATTTCCATTAATTCATGAGGAATAATATTTTTCTTTTTTACTATTTTTATTGCCTTTTATTTAAAAGTTTCTTTTTTCATTTTAAAACTAACTATACTTCACCCTCCCTCCCAGCTCCTGCTACCCCTTTCCTTCCCTCCACTCAATGCCCCATCCAATCCTCAGAAAGTGTAAGGCTTCCCATGGGGAGTCAATAGAGTCTGCCATACCAAGTTGAGGCAGAGCTAAGCTGCTCCTCCCCATATTGAGGCTGAGCAAGGTGTCCCTCCATAGGGAACGGGCTCCAAAAAGCCAGTTTATGCACTATAGATACATTCTGGTTCCATTACCAGTGGCCACACAGACTGACAAAGCCACAGAACTGTCACCCACATTCAGAGGACCTACTTCAGTCCTATGTAGGTTCCCCAGCTGACAGTCCAGAGTCAATGAGCTCCCAATAGCTGGGGTCAAATGTCTCTGTGGGTTTCCCCATCATGTTCTTGACTACTTGCTAATATAATTGCTCCTCCCTCTCTTTGACTAGATTCCAGGAGCTCCACCCAGTGCTTAACTGTGGTTCTCTGCATGTGCTACCATTAGTTACTGGATGATGTTTTTATGATGATAATTAGGATGGTCATTAATCTGATCATTGGGAAATGCCAATACAGGCAACCTCACCACTATTGCTTGGAGTCTTATCTGGGTTCATTCCTGTGGATTCCTGGGAATTTTCCTAGCACTAGGTTTCTCTCTAATCCCACATTAGCTTCCTCTCTCAAGATATCTTGATCCTTGCTCTTGGTCTTTGTCCCTTCCCCAATTCAACCATCCAGTTTTCTTTTCCATTACCTTTACTCCTCCTTCACCTATTCCTCACATTCCCAATTTAGTCAGGAATCTATTTCCCGTTCCCAGGGACAGCCATACATGCTGCTCTTAGGATCATCCTGGTTACCTAGCTTTTTTTCATTATACATACCAATCCAAGTTCCCACTTCTTCCACTCCTCCCATTCCCTCCTGTTGAAATTGAGGCGCCGGGGTTTGCGTCCCCAACACCCCAGCCGCTTGGCTAGCTTATGCCCCGAAATAATTACACGAAAACTGTAATCTTTTAAACACTGCTTGGCCCATTAACTCAACCTCTTTTAACCCATTCCTAATCATCTATGTAGGCACCCCAAGGTGCGCTTACCGGGAAGATTCAGCCTACATCCATCTTGAGTCAGAGCTTCATCGTGTGCGTGCCTCAGAGAGCTGGGCCATCCTGTCGCCCGCTAGACAGGAGGCTGCTGTCTCCCTGAGCGGACTGCGTGCTTCTCTGAGCTCACTTCCTCTTCCTGTCGTATACTATTCTGTTTACTCCACCCACCTATTTCTAACCTATAGGACCAGCCAAGCAGTGTCTTTATTTAACCAATGAAATCAACAGATTGATAAAACAGAGATTGATATATGACACTCCCACACATCACTTCCCCCTTTTCTGTTTAAACAAAAGGAAAGGCTTTAACTTTAACATAGCAAAATTACATAAAACAGTTATCAAGTAAAAATTACAATAATCTTTAGAATCATAACTAAGGAAAGAAAAGTATAACTATAACTAACTATTCTTAATTCCATCAAAGACAGAAAGATACAATATTACCTAAGCAAACAAGAAATAAGCAACGTTCAAACTCTAGAAATGACAGAGACATCTTGCTGCCTGTACAGTCACCCAAAGTTCCTCTGTACCATTGGGGCATCCGTCTTCGGCCTACAGGCCCATAGTTTTCAGCAGACATTTCCACAAAGCAGGAAATTTCAAAGGCAGTCACTATCTGCTTGTCCTGAAGAATGTCTTGCAGACTCTTTCATAAGTCAGGAACCCCGAAAGATCATCTCACTTTTAGGCAAGTTCAGTAGTCCTCTCTCTGCAGGTTCTCTGTGTCCAGTTTATGCAATAGTCCAGGCAAGAACAATTTCTTGCCCAATGGCTATCAAACTCCATAAGGATCCTCTTCGATGCCCATCTTTTTCTTGAAGTAGATTGGTGCTGCCAGGAGCAGATGTGTCTCATTGTCATGAAAAGCCCTAAGTTATTAAAACATTAAATGTCCTATTTTGTAGTCTTTGAAAGATATGAAGAATGCCTATCTAACTAAAATATATCTATATATATCTAGAAATCTTAACTAACATATTAACTAACTTAACTTAACTAATCTATTAACAACCTCTCATTACATTTTTAAATGAACTACACAATCACAATACCTTAATCAAGATCAGAAATACAGATACACTATAACAAAATTGACCTTAAATTTAAATCACTAAAAGCAAAATCCATATCAATGTAAATTATTCATACCTATACCATTTCCCCCTTTAAATGTAAAAGAACACTTATAAACCATATTTGGGAATATGGTGCGCAGTTTTCTGTCCAAACTGCTTCCTGCTGAATGGGGCGTAGTTAATTAGGTCTTTCATGGTATAACCTGTGTGCTGGTTTCATCTTCCAGTTAGCAGTTGAGCGGGGCCAATTTTCTGAAGGCGTTCCACAGCAACCCTTCAGGAGGCGTAGTCCATCATGCCATATTCGGATAGGAAGAAATGAACAGGGTCTCATCCTCTGTGAAAACAAAAAAAGAAACTCCCTTTCCGAAGTATCATGTCCTTACATCCAAAATTCCAAAAGTCAAGGCATTTTTACAATATCTATGTTGGGTTAGTTTAGCACATTTATAAGCAAATACCGTTTGGCATCTGTTGCTCCTTCCTCAGCATTCAAACAATTCAAACAGAGCATAATAGCATACAGTATCAAGATTCTCTGTATATTTTCCATCTTTGTGCACTTTATTTTAACCTCTATTTTGTTTATTTTTACTTTTAACTTTTTGAGCGTATATCTTTGACCTGGAATAGCTCTGTAAGACCAGGCTGTTCTTGAACTCTCAGAGATCCGCCTGTCTTTGCCTCTCAGGCACTGGGATTAAAGGTGTTTGCTACCACCCCAGCACTCCACCCATATCCACTCTTCAGAGAAAGTAAGGTACATACAAGCCAGACTTCTTATATCAATATCCACATCCACATCCACATCTGGGATTGCCTAAATTGTATCACACTGTCATGAAGACAGGCTGTTTTTCTGAAATGTCCTAATTTCTGGTGTATACAAAATTAATATTTCTTCAGGGTTCCCTGCCCTGTGGGAAGTCCAAGGACCACCCACCTCCATCCAGGTCTAGTAAGGTGAGCATCCAAACTGCCTAGGCTCCCACAAAGCCAATACGTGCAGTAGGATCAAAAACCCATTGCCATTGTTCTTGAGTTCTCAGTAGTCCTCATTGTCTCTATGTTTTTTTTCCAAGACCGGTTTTATCCCAGGCTTTTTCAGACCCAGGTCAGCTGGCCTTGGTGAGTTCCCGATAGAACATCCCCATTGTCTCAGTGTGTGGGTGCACCTAACCCTGATGGCTCTTTGGGCTGAAGAGGGAGGGGGACTTGACTGGGGGAGGGGGAGGGGAAATGGGAGGCTGCGGTGGGGAAGAGACAGAAATCTTAAATAAATAAATAAATAATATTTATTGAACACTCATAAAATCCTTTCTATGGGATGTCAAGCATCCCTCTGGGACACACTTCTAAGTAGAGATTTTATGTATATAATATAATAGCATATTCTAACACTGTCTACTGATATTTGCTTCTAATTGGTCACATTGAATATATAAAAATGAAATGGAAAGGTTAGCTATCCCTGGAGGAAGAACAAAATATTTTCCCTGTTTGTATCTTAATTTGTCTCATTAATGTCACTGACAAGTTAGGGCAATTTATGACGCTGAATTTGGGATTTCAGAACCAAATCATAAAAATCTCTAGGCATATCCAGTGATCATATATATACACTTTGCTATATTCTATGAAGTTCTTTATCTTGCTCCTGCAGCTAATAGGGGACGAATGAATAGACATGAACAAATATAGTCAGACAGTATACAGAGTGAAGGATTTTAAACACTCAGCTCTACATGGGATATCTCCATCAAATCCCTCCCTTTAGGGCCCAGGATATGCCATGGGAGAGGAGGCAGAAATATTGTAAAAGTCAGAGGGGATAGAGGATGCCAAAAAAGCAGGGCTTTCTCAATTAAAATGATTAAAACACAGATGAACTCACAGAGACTGAGGCAATACGCAAAAGACATGCATAGTTGGGGTTCTTAGGCTTGAAGTGATAAATACACACATGCTCTCATCCCTAACCCAGTACTGCCATGCGCCTCACCCCCTGTCTGTGCTCTATACGCTAAAACCCAATTCGCAAGTTTCAGGCAAGGGGCTGGAGGTTGAGAATACACATGCAGAGACAGACCGACACACAGACCGTCCAACACTGATACCAAAAAGCCCTCTTTAATAGCACCATGGAGGCTTAAATACGCTGTAGTCAATGGTCAACAGGTGAAAATCCCAACCTCTGATCCTCTAAGCTAGGCACAGCTTTTAGTAACTTCCATTAGAAGGCTCTAGACAGGGAAGAGCAGCTGAAGGCCAGGATTCAATTAGTCCCAACACAGTACCATACTCCAATTTATAACCACTTGCAAATGAAAATTTAGTTTCCTCCAGTGGACTTTCTGGTGCCTTCTCTTGGGTTATTTTCTTTCTTTGTGTTTTGTACTACTCCAGAGTGTTAATTTTTGTTTCATTTTATTTTATTATTAGTTCATGGGATCCTATAAAGAAAGGGGGTAGATACACATGGAAGGGGAAATGGTAGGAAACTGGAAGAGGAGAAAAAGGAAACTAAATAGGGATATATTATCTGATAAAATTATCTAATTTTAATAAAAGATTTTCTTCATGGTGGACCTTAAGTCAAAATAGACAGATGTTGATTACCACTAAGTTAAATGTACTGATATTGCAAATTTTGAAAAATCTTATCATATGGCCTATTATTATTGTCTATAGGGATCATGTAAAGATAGAATTATATAGTGCTTCCTTCTAGTGGTAGTTTAGAATATACTCTCTGGTTCTGTGAAAGCTACACCAAAGGAGAAATATTTCAGGTTACACATAGCATATATCTTCTGAGTCCCGTGTTTGAGATGGATTTTGTAAGGCTGTGGCAAAGCCAGTTTCTGAACCCACTTTTTAATAGTAGGGGCACCAAACATTAGGTCTGAACAAAGGAAATTTTACAATCTCAAGGTAAAACTTAGATACAGATTGCCTTATTTTACAATCTCCATTAACAGAGTTTTGTTTTTATTTTATTTTATTTTATTTTTTTTAGCTAAACTAGTGTTTGTCCTTAATCTATTGTCTTTCTTTGTATTTTTAGGTGGTATTTATTGACGTTCTGTGTTCTCCACTTTGATGCTGCCAGTTTCACATAGCAGGGATAATGCATAACACAGAGGTCATATATCTATTTCCTAAAAGTTGACTCAGCTAACATTCATAGGCTAGCTCTCAGTTTGCAGAAAGATGCTTTGGCCTTGTAGAGCTATGGGTTGTCAAACCATCAGGTCACAGAGGGTGAAGCTTCTGATTATCAACTTTTCCCTAAAACACTTTGGCATTGAATATTTCATAGACTTACTCTACTTTTTGTTTTGTTTGTTTGTTTTTGTTTTCTTTTTTTTAATTTATTTATTTATTAAAGACTTCTGTCTCTTCCCCACTGCTGCCTCCCATTTCCTTCCCCCTCCCCCAATCAAGTCCCCCTCCCTCTTCAGCCCAAAGAGCCATGAGGGTTCCCTGTCCTGTGGGAAGTCCAAGGACCACCCACCTCCATCGAGGTCTAGTAAGGTGAGTATCCAAACTGCCTAGGCTCCCACAAAGCCGATACGTGCAGTAGGATCAAAAACCCATTGCCATTGTTCTTGAGTTCTCAGTAGTCCTCATTGTCTCTAAGTTTTTTCCAAGACCGGTTTTATCCCAGGCTTTTTCAGACCCAGGTCAGCTGGCCTTGGTGAGTCCCGATAGGACATCCCCATTGTCTCAGTGTGTGGGTGCACCCCTCACAGTCCTGAGTTTCTTGCTTGTGCTCTCTCTCCATCTTCTCCTGATTTGGACCTTGAGATTTCAGTCTGGTGCTCCAATGTGGGTCTCTGAACTGTCTCCTTTCATCGCCTGATGAAGGTTAATATTCCGGAGGATGCCTATATGTTTTTCTTTGGGTTTTCCTTCTTATTTAGCTTCTCTAAGATCACGTATTATAGGCTCAATGGCCTTTGTTTATGACTAGAATCCAAATATGAGTGAGTACATCCCATGTTCCTCTTTTTGAGTCTGGCTTACCTCACTCAGGATAGTGTTTTCTATTTCCATCCATTTGCCTGCAAACTTCAAGAAGTCCTTGTTTTTTCCTCTGAGTAGTACTCTAACTCTTATGTATATATTATTCCATACTTTCTTCATCCATTCTTCAATTGAAGAGCATCTAGGTTGTTTCTCAGGTTCTTGGCTATTACAAACAGTGCTGCTATGAACATAGTAGAGCATATACTTTTGTTGTATGATAAGGCCTCTCTTGGGTATATTCCCAAGAGTGGTATTGTTGGATCTAGGGGTAGGTTGATCCCGAATTTCCTGAGAAACCTCCACACTGCTTTCCAAAGTGGTTGCACAAGTTTGCATTCCCACCAGCAATGGATGAGTGTACCTCGTTCTCCACACCCTCTCCAGCAAAGGCTATCATTGATGTTTTTTATTTCGCCATTCTGATAGGTGTAAGTTGGTATCTTAAAGTTGTCTTGATTTGCATTTCCCTGATCACTAAGGAAGTTGAGCATGACCTTAAGTGTCTTTTGGCCATTTCAACTTCTTCTGTTGAGAATTCTCTGTTCTGTTCATCTCAGTGCCCCATTTTATAAATGTGTTGATTAGCCTTTTACGGTCTAGTTTCTTGAGTTCTTTATAAATTTTGGAGATCAGTTCTTTGTCAGTTGCGGGGTTGGTGAAGATCTTCTCCCAGTCAGTTGGTTGCCTTTCTGTCTTAGCGGCAGTGTCCTTTGCTTTACAGAAGCTTCTCAGTCTCAGTATGTTCCATTTATTCAATGAGGCCCCTACTGTCTGTGCTGCTGAGGTTATACGTAGGAAGTGGTCTCCTGTGCCCACGTGTTGTAGAGTATTTCCCACTTTCTCTTCTATCAGGTTCAGCATGTTCAGACTGATATTGAGGTCTTTAATCCACTTGGACTTGAGTTTTGTGCATGGTGATAAATATGGATCTATTTTCATTCTTTTACAGATGGAACTAGCTCTGTAGACCAGGCTGGTCTCAAACACACAGAAATCCGCCTGCCTCTGCCTCCCGAGTGCTGGTATTAAAGGTGTGTGCCACCATCGCCCGGATTCTACTTATTTTTATTTTTGTCTGTGAGCATATATTTTTATGTGAAATATTAAACCTGGCCTTTTAAAAGGGTTAACAGGATCCCTCTCAACCTTTTATTCTTAAAAAGTTCATTTTATTTGCATATAGATGTCAAATAGTTTTTGGAGAAAACAAAACTACAGATAACAGAGCTAGAGTAATTTTTAATTCCATGGTGTAAAAGTCTGTGGTGTTGAAGGCCCTGGAAACATACATCATATGAAACAGACAATTCAGATGTCAACCCAAAGGAGGAGTTACTCTGATGTAGTTTATTCCTGTCCAGGCAAGGCCTTCAGTACCATCAACTCTTGAAAGTGTTACTCACTTTTTCTTAGGCATCTTGGTGTCTTCCTAATACCTGCATTGTATTGCATAATATCTGGTGCTGTCTATATGTATTCTCATGATTGCCTTTCTATCTTATGGGCAAATATATGGGGGTGGTCAAGAAAATGACTTTTAATTTAGCTATATAGTTTTGATATATAGAAAATATACTGGAACATGCTTCATAACTAGATCTATTTGTCCCATGAGTACTATAGACACATAAAAGCCTTCTTTGTTTCTTTAAGATCAGACTAACTGCACAGATTTAGCTCACTTTCACTTCAGAGCATTTTCAAACTAAAGAGTTTTTGTAAGTAGATCCAAAGTTTGGAACTTTGCAGCTACGCACCAGAGTTGCAGGTGTCTAACCAGGTACTACACAAGCACCCCAGGAAAAAAATGCTAGTTTTTTGCTTGTCAGTTTGCTAACAAAAGACTTATGTCTCAAAGTTATCTTACTGGTTACTGTAACTCCACCCTCTGATCATGGTCTGTTTTTACTCTTGTAACCCTGGACCATTGTGAAATGGCTCAGCTCCTAATCACTGATTCTAGAAATGTGCTTTTGACCAGTGAGAGGTAACTCTGTAATTTTTTTTTTTATTGCTTCAAGGCTTCTGTAGGAAGAAGAGGTTTTAGTAGAATAGTAGAATAGAGAAGAAGTTAGAAGAAGAAACTAGGAGGAATTAGGACAGGATAGTTAGAAAAAAACAGAACAATAAAGAGACTGATACAGAAAAGCATGTTTGAGAGAAAGATTTTGCCCTTAGGAAAAGTCCTTTTTGCTTTGTTTCACTTTCATTATGAACCCTGCGAGGGCCTAGGGGCTGGAAACTGAAGACTCTTGTTGCAGTGATAAATAACTGCTACAGTTTATAGAATCATTGTGACCTTCATATTTTTGCTTCAATTCAAATGTCATAATCAGACTGACCGCATGACAATCTCTTTATATAATTAAAAGTAAACATATTTTTTTTGTTACTCCAAGATTATCTCCTTTGAATATAAGAGTTTGGATACAAGGTAGATCTTGGATCACATATTACCTGTTGGCAATTAAGTTTTAGTTTTGTCATTAAGAAATACTTAACAACTGATCTGAATAAAGCATAAATGTTCAATGATTTATTATTCAGAGATGTAACATTTGTTTTCTGAATTTTTACTCAGAAATAATATTTGAAAAACATTGATAGAGTAGAAAATGATTAACCACAACCAAATAGCTGTGAAAAATGTACTTTATACACTGTAAAATATAGAACTACATGTCTAAAACATGGGATTGCTTATCAAAGAAATATAATACAGAAGTCGTGTTTTAGAAACAAAAAAGACATTTTTTTTATTTGTTTGTTTTGGAACAGGGTTTCACTGTGTTGTGTAGCTCTGGCTGTCCAGAAACTCAGTTCATAGGTTTGTGGGTTAAAATCCGGGTCTTCTATACGATTCCATTGGTCGACTTCTCTATTTTTATGCCAATACCACACTGTTTTCATTACTGTAGCTCTGTAATAGAGTTTAAAGTCAGGGATGGTAATGCCTCCAGAAGTTCCTTTATTGTATAAGATTGTTTTGGCTATCCTGGGTTTTTTGTTATTCCATATAAAGTTGATTATTCCACTTGACTCAAATATTTTTAACTGCACAAAAATTATTTAGGTCTATACAAAACCAGTGGTTTTTAAATCATCATCCAAGATTTTGATTCTTTCACAAGTACTCATAGTTTCAGCTAAAATAAAATCATTTTTTAAAATTTAACTCTAAAATATACACATCAAATTGATTGTTATTAGAAACATGGTGCAAATTTCTTCAGGCCTACATTCATGCTTATTTGCAGTTCACGAATCCAGTAACACCTGACTTTTTTTTCTTTTTATTTATTTATTTATTAAAGATTTCTGCCTTCTCCCCGCCACCGCCTCCCATTTCCCTCCCCCTCCCCCAATCAAGTCAGCCTCCCTAGTCAGCCCGAAGAGCAATCAGGGTTCCCTGCCCTGTGGGAAGTCCAAGGACCACCCACCTCCATCCAGGTCTAGTAAGGTGAGCATCCAATCTGCCTAGGCTCCCACAAAGCCAGTACGTGCAGTAGGATCAAAAACCCATTGCCCTTGTTCTTGAGTTCTCAGTAGTCCTCATTGTCTCTAAGTTTTTTCCAAGACCGGTTTTATCCCAGGCTTTTTCAGTCCCAGGTCAGCTGGCCTTGGTGAGTTCCCGATAGGACATCCCCATTGTCTCAGTGTGTGGGTGCACCCCTCGCGGTCCTGAGTTCCTTGCTCGTGCTCTCTTCATCAGGCGATGAAAGGAGACAGAGACAGAGACCCACATTGGAGCACCGGGCAGAAATCTCAAACTCCAAGTCAGGAACACCTGACTCTTATTTTCAGTTACTATTTGAATGAGCTGATAGAATCGTGAGAAATGCCTGAAGTACGCAAAAGGGAATGGACCAGACTGATCATCTAACGATCGCTCTAGAACATGGAATCTTATTGCTGAACTGTCCCATGTTGTCTGGAATTTTTTTTTTTGTCAAATTGTAGTTTTTTTTATTTTTTATTTTTTGTGAAGTTGGCTCATTTTGTTGTTCAGATTGATATTTGGCCTTTACCACAGTCAATCCATTCTAGCTTACCTACTCTGCGATTCCAAAGCAAGAGCTTGCTGTGATATCAAATTCCATTCATAAAAGTGAGGCAATGTTTTCGAAGAATTATATCTACCATATAATGAGTAGAGACAATATTTAAGCCAGATAAGCCAGACTTAAGAGAAGTGTGGATGTGGTTGGTGAGTGGAACTTTTGTTAATAATTAACAAAATGATAGTTGTGAAAGAATACTTTAGTCGTAGTATGTGAAATTGGTTGTTTTTACAGCCATATATGTGATATACATGTAATTTAAATGTATTTGTGATATTTTCATAATTCTCATTCTTTCATCTTTTTTACTTGGTACAATAAAAGAAAATTAATTTTATGAAAATTATGTGCAGAATACATCTCCCTAAATTCTCTCTTGAATTTCTATAGTTTGAAAAAATAACCATCTTCAATATGGTAAACCTAAAATTTTATAATAGCAAAAGCATTTCAATTAACAGTAGGATAGAAAGAGGAAAGAAAAAGCTATGAAATAATTTTTATCCTGAAGGTCACATTTGTGTTCTGTATATTCAAAGAAAGGGTAAGAAGGAAAACTATAAGAAATTAACCTCTCATTTGTTTAGGTACCTTAAGAATGAAGATGTGATCCCAATGCTAGGAAAGCCATAAACAGATTAAGGTACACAATTGTCTCACACATGCCTGGGACTTAGGTCAGTCCAATGCACACTCCGTAGTTTTTGGTCCAGAGTTAGTGAGTTTTCATAAGAGCTCAGGTTACTTGTCTCTGTGTATGCACCTGTAATGACTTGACTGCTCCTAACTTCTGCAATTCTTTCCCTCTTCAGCAAGAACCCCAGCTCAGCCCAGTGCTTGTCCGTAGATCTGTGCATCTGCTTTCATCACTTACTGGATGAATGTTCTCTTATGACAACTGGGATGTCACCAATCAGATTATAGGAGAAGGTCAGTTCAGGCATTGTCTCTGATATTGCTAAGAGTCTTAGCTGGGGTCATCCATATGGATTTTGGGGAGTTTTTCTGGCACCAGATTTTTCCCTAATCCTAAAATGCTATCCATGCCATCAAGATAACTTTCATTATTCTCCTAGTCCTTCCTGTCTCTAATCCACCCTCATGTTCCTATACCTTCATCTCCCCTAAAACCTACCCACAGTTTACCCAGGAGATCTCTTCTGTCTTCTATTTCCCCTTCCCAGGGACATCCATGAGATTTGCTTTGGATCTTCCTTGTTACCTAGCTTTTCTAGTGGTGTGGATTATTGCCTGGCTATCGTTTACTTATGGCTAATATCTACTTATGAGTGAGTATATACCATGTTTTTCTTTTTGGGTCTGAGCTACCTCGTGCTTGAACTGGCTTTGGGGAATCCAACTCCCAACCTGGGTTGCCTTGCCCAAACTTGATTCCAGGGAAGGAGTTGATCCTGCCTCAACTCGATGTGCCGTGCTGTGTTGACACCTATGGGAGGCCTGCCCCTTTCTGAATGGAGATGGACAGAGGATATTGGGGAATATAAGAAAGGTGGAAGGAGGGAACAGGAGGAGAAGAGGGAGGGAAACTGTGATCAAACACATGAAAAAAAATTAAAACAGAACAATTTATAGACCAAAAACAATGAAAATGCGAAAGATGTGAATTTCCCAGGAAACTTTCTACTTCCATGCTTGGAACTGATGTAAAGGAAATGGCCCTGAAGCTCTGTGACAGAGTGAAAGAGAAGTCAGCGGAATGTGGAGGCTCTTGCTGGCATCTGTTTTGTGCCATTTATTTTTCCCAAAGGCCACTCATGAAAAACAGGAACCAGATTTCTTTGTGCCTGTCTAAAAGTAAAAAGGAAAACATTACTTAGAGTAGTAATTCATTTTTTATAATGCCTGGATCTGAGGAAACTGAGTTCTAGTTTCTATGACCTGCCTTAGGCAAAATGAAATCTGATATATCATGTTTACTTTATTATTTTCAGAGTTCTGGAAGGTAGAAAATTACCTGAGGATTTGTTTTTATTTAGTATTTTATTTCTGATTTTTTTCCTTTTGTTCCTTAAATTTTTTCATAAAATGTATTTTGATCATATTTCCTTCTCTGAAATTGTCCCCACTCACCCAAATTCACATTTTTATCTTCTCAATTGAACATTTTAGGAGTTGTCACCTTTAGCAGAGGATTATGTAAACAATTATGTGTCTCTCTAATAGGTAATTTTCCAATTTCTAGTTAACTCCTGTTTTTGCATAGATTCAATTGCCAAAGTTAATTTTATTACAATATAGGAAGAACTAACTTGCTGCATGGATTATCAAAGTAGAAAAGTGTGGAAACACACGTGGTCTCTTTATTAGTTGTGTTCTTGATAACATTTTACGGTGGTTAATTTTTAATCTCTTCCATGTAATACATATGGCCAGATACTAAAATAGTAGCACAAGTTTAGGAGAAACAGATATTTTGTGGAGAGAACTATGTATTCAACTTAAAATACCAATGTTTTTAAATTTAAGACATAAGTGTATTCAAATGAAAGACTATCTGAACCTCTAAACAGTGCAAATGTTTGCTGTTAATTACCCTTTCTCCTGGTTCTAAAACATCATCATGAACATGTGAAATTTTGTAGTTCTCAGCTCTCCACTGAGCAATTTATTTTTCTCTGCACCAAAGATGCAGCCACCAGGATTTCATAAACTCACATCGACTATTTACAAACTGGTTTAATGGCATCATAAAAACATTCACAAAATAGCATTAAAGGTCAGCAATAAACTTGCTAACATCTTCCTACCTCTTAAATATATGGGTGACCAGCCTATCCCCCAAGGATCGGTGTTTGAAAATTAGCTGCTGAGCATGCACTGCAGTTAATCCTCATAACTGTTTAAAGATGATGCCTCAGCAATGCAATAAACCATTCTCTTAAATAATAAACCCTTCTCTGGAGCAAATCAGTAGGTAATAATGCCATGTAAAAAAGCTGAAGACATAGGAACTGTAAGACCCCTATTAATAGCCTGACATATAACAATCCCATAGAGTAATTAATCATTTCCACGTGAATTCTAAACAAATGCAATTGTGTTAAAAACATATAAAATAGATACCAGACAATTATGTAGGATGAATATTATTTGAGTCTGGCTCTCTTACATAAGTGTTTCCTAGGTAACCTGAAGAGTAAAATGTGGGTATCTCAAAACAATCACACATTCGAGTACCAAAACATTAAAAACTGCTTTGTTGCCTATATCTTTACTGATCCACAAAAGCAGATTCCAATTTAAACAAAATCCAGGAAGGGTTTGGAAATAAGCAAAACTCATCTGTACCCATGCTGTCACTTTATTGCTGTTGTTACAGGCATTTTCTCTTCTTGTGCTTAGATAATCTGATGAATTCACCTGAAGAGGCATTCATGTTCTTGTTCAGATAAATATAAATGGAAATACAATTCTCTAGCAGCACAGGTATTGCTAAATTCTACCCTATTTTTTTGTAATACTCACTCTTCTGAGAATAGTTGATATTTAGTTGAACCGTCATTAGAATTCTTTCCACAGCACATAGTTGTGATTTGGTTTATAGCTGTTCTTAACATATTATCATCTGACAGTAAAGTAAATTTTAAGAAAGCTGAATGATACTTTTTTTGGATGTAACAAAGTATTCCTATGGCCCTTTGATGATTAATCTTCATTGAAAAATTGACATGGTTCCGAATCATCCCAGCATCTCTGTTTGTGTCTGTAAGGGTCTTTCCTGAGTGGTTTGATGGAGATATAAAGATCTGACATGCATGAGAGTCACCATTGCATGGACTCAGACTCTGTACTGAATATAAAGGCAAAAGTATATAAAGCCCCAGGATTTGCCTGTGTTGCCTGCCTGCAGCAACAATGTCAGCAGCCACATCATGGTCCTGTGTCCATACTTTCCCTTCAAGTTTTCCTGCTTTAAAGTCTCATTTGCCAGTTTACCCCAGTTTGTGGTTTTAGAGTATAACATCACATAACAATGCAAGCTGAATGGGAGACCAAAGCTTTTCAGGAGGTGCTCTAGATTTCCTCAAAGTAGGAGGGGAACTAGGAAGAAACTGCAGTTACCATGAGTATGCAGAGGTTAAGAGAAACGGTTAAAGGAGAGTTGATTATGATCCCAGTGCATTGTATACATACATGAGACTGCCAAAGGAACAAAAAGTAAGAGAAAAAGTGTCCTAAAGTCAAGCAGTCATGATTTAAAGTCGCCATCTTGTAGAAATTCAAACTCATTGGAAAGAGAGAAAATAAGCTGTGAAGTCTGCTGATAATCTCCATGTTGGAAGATAACCATCTATGGAAGTGCTTCTCAGGTTTAGCCTCAATGATAGTACAGTTGTAGAAGTATCAACATACATCTAATGCCAGTAGAAGAAAATGGAAGCCATCCATGTAAAGCTAGATGCAATAGTCACCAGGTCATTCGTGCTTGTACTAAGATTCCAAATTGATGCCAAGGGAAGACAATGTGAGTAAGTTTGGATTCTCTCTGGAAGACCGTAAAATACCTCTGGATGAAATTGTGAAAGTGGATAGCCTTAGTGAAGGAGCTTAAAACCGGTCTTGAGCACTGGTCCTAGCAAACCACAGGGCAGGGTTGGGGGGTGGGGTGCCGGGGGATTGGGTCGTGCCTAAGAAAGGCAGCTGGGGGAGGGGGGTTTGTGCTAGCTTCTGGGACACACCGCCCCTGGATAGTAGACACTCACCCGTCCAGATGGAATTCCTCAGCACCTAACCAGGGCCGCCTGGTAGCTCAAGGATCTTTTTAGAGAGTTCTACAGACACATAAAGGGAGGCAAATTTTGTTGGGTCTGATCTAATTAGAGTGAGATACTCACCAACCCCAGCTGGATTTGGAAGGAACAAGCATAGGACCACCAAAGTAGTCCCACTGAATGTGGCTGATAGTTGTAGGGTTGGTGCAGACTGAGGGGTCACGGGCAGAGGCACTAGGATTTATCTTTACTGCATGTACTGGCTTTTTGAGATACTATTTTCTTTGGATGTATACTTTGCTCAGCCTAGATGTAGTAGGGAGGGCCTTGGACTTTCCACAATTCAATGTGCCTTACCCTCTCTTAGGATTAGAGGGTGAGGTGGGAGGTTGTGTGAAGGGGATGGGAGGAGGGGAGTGAGTGGGAATTCGGATTGGTATTTTTTAAAAAAACAATCTAATAAAAATAAAAAATAAAAAATTATTCCAATCTATATAAGCAGGAAGACAACAAATTTAAAAATAACTAGGTTGCGCAGGTGTGAAGTTCTGCCTGGGTTCCTGGCAATTATGCTAATTAAATTTAAGAGAAAAAAATGTAATGTGTAATTAAGAAATACAAGTTAATACTCATCTATAATAGTCAAACTGTATGCATGTTATATAAGTTTTGTAGATGTATAGAGACATATTTCAGATAAATAGAAATTCTTCAAAACTTTCAAAGACCTAAAGAATATGGCATTTAAAATGTTTTAAGGATGTAGACTTTTCTCAACAGTGAGACATATCTGCTTCTGGCAGTACCAATTACTTCAGAGAGGTTGATGGACATTCTAGACATTTGTTACATAATTTGCCTTCAATGTGAAAAGGCTAGCCATTTGGGCAAATAACTACTCTTGCCTGGACTGCAGAATGGTATGCTATATGAAGTAGACATGCAGGACCCACAGAAAAGTGACTGCTGAATTTTCCCAAAAGATGGTATGGTACTACAAAGTTCCTGACTCACAGAATAATCTGCCAGACTTTCTGCAGGATACAGAAGAAAGTGACTAACAAACTGCCAAGATAGGTGAAACAATCTTTCAAATTTTCTGCTTCATGGAAAAGTCTTCCAGATTCTATGCACCTGTAGTCTGAAGACTGATACTGCAACATTACAGGAGAACTTTAGATGATTGTTCAGGTAGGAAGATGTCTCTGCCAATTCTAGAATTTTGGAAATAGCTTACAATGCACTTCTCGTTTAGTTAGGTAATATTATATCCTTCTGTGGTCTTTGAAGTGTTTAAAACAAATAGTCACAGTTTTCCTTAGTCACGGTAAAAACTAAATTAGATATAAAACTTTCACAAATTGTTATTCTACTACAAGGTTGGATAGATAATAGAGTATTTTTCTTAATTTGCCAAATGTAAATGGACTAAATATTGAAACTGTAATTCTTGCTTGATGCTCATTTTGTTATATGTAATTTTACCAGTTAAAGTAAAAATCTTCCGGACCAGATCCGGGTGCCAGGAGAGACATCACTCGGGTGGCCTGCCTGCCCTGCGGCAGCGGGCTCGGCCCTTTGTTCGTGAGACGCCTCGGGGCGTGCAGGGAGACCAGATCCGGGTACCAGGAGGGGACATCACTCGGGTGAGTGGGTTTCTGGCCCACGGCGCAGCCCGGGACAGGGAACTCAGACGTTCCTCACCCCTCCTGCGACTCCCCTGGGCAGTCTGCAGGGGCTATACTGCCAGATACTTCCTCTCTATTCCTGCTCCCACCCAGCTGAGCATCCACGGCCCCCCACCCCCCCCCTCTGACCCCCCTCCCCTCTTTGAACCACACAGCAGATCCCAGCTCAGCCTGTTTGGGCGCTGGGACAGGGTCCGAATGGGAGGGCAACCGGGAGGGTGGTAGCTCCTTTGTTCTAGGTGGCCTGCCTGCCCTGCTGCAGCAAGCTGGGCCCTTTGTTCGTGAGACACCTAAGCGGCAGGGAGACCAGATTCGGGTGCCAGGAGAGACGTCACGCGGGTGAGTGAGTTTCTGACCGCAGCGGCAGCCCGGGACAGGGAACTCAGACATTCCTCGCCCCTCCTGCACTCCCTGGGCAGTCTGCAGGGGCTATACCTGCCAGATACCTCCTCTCTCTATTCCTATCCCACCCAGCTAGCATCCACGGCCCTCCCCCACCCCCTCTGACCCCCTCCCCTCTTTGAACCACACAGCAGCTCCCAGCTCAGCCTGTTTGGGCGCTGGGACGGGGTCCAAATTGGGGGGCAACCGGAAGGGTAGTGGCTCCTTTGTCTAGGTGGCCTGCCCGCCCCACCTGCGGCAGCAGCTCGGCCCTTTGTCCGTGGGACACCCAGCAGCAGGGAGATCAGAACCGGCTGCCGGGAGAGACATCACTGGGGAGTTCAAGCTCAGCAGGACGGTCCCTGCTTCCACACTGAAGAGATACACCCAGAGACTCAGTCACATCAAAGACTGGACCAAGAAACCAGGCCTCTCTTGGCTTCCATTTGAAAGAGGAGATGGGAAGGCACCAATGTAAGAATTCCTCCAACAACTGAAAGGCAACACATCACCAGAACCCAGGGATCATAAATAAGAAGAAGTACTTCTCCAGAAGAAGTAGAAAGTAAATCAAAAGTGAATTTTTTGAAAATAATAGAAGACCTTAAACAGGAGGTGAAAATCTGCCATATACAATTAGAGATTACAAAACAAAAAGGTAGAGGAAATGAATAAATCGCTCAAAGACCCAAGAAAACCAAGAGAAACAAGAAAAATGCAATCAAACAGGTAAGGGAAATGGTTCAAGACCTGAAGAATGAAATGGAAGTAATGAAGAAAACATAAACCGAGGGAAGGTTGGAGATGGAAAATCTGGGTAAACGAACAGGAACTACAGAGACAAGTACTACCAACAGACTACAAGAGTTAGAAGAAAGAATGTCAGACACTGAAGATACCATAGAGAAAATTAACACACTGATCAAAGAAAACAATAAAAACCAACAAATTCTCATCACAAAACATTCAGGAAATATGGGACACAATAAAAAAGACCAAACCTAAGAATAATTGGGATAGAAGAAGGAGAAGAAGTACAGTCAATGGTTCAGAAAATATATTTAATAAAATTATAGAAGAAAACTTTCCCAGCCTAAAAGAAAAGATATTCCTTTGAAGGTTCAAGAAGCATACAGAACACCGAATAGGACTGGACCAAAAAAAAAAAACATCTCCTCGCCATATAATAATCAGAACACAAAACATGCAGAATAAAGAAAAGAATATTAAGAGCTGCAAAGGAAAAAGGTCAAGTTACTTATAAAGGTAAACCTATCAGACTTACACCTGACTACTCTATGGAAACCATGAAAGCCAGAAGGTCCTGGATAGATGTACTGCAGAAGCTAAGAGAACATGGATGCAAAAGCCGAGACTACTATGCCCAGCCAAGCTCCTCATTCACTCCTAAATGGAGAAAACAAAATTTTCCCCAGGATAAAAACAAATTTAAACAAATACGTAGCCACAAATCCAGCCTTACAGAAAGTAATAGAAGGAAAATCACAAACCAAGGAGACCAACAATGTCCACAATAACTCAAACTTCTAGACACCCTTTACCAGCGCAACTAAAAGAAAGCAAACACACAAACTCTATGGCTAAAAAAGTGACCGTGTGCAACCACTGGTCATTGTATCCCTTAATGTCAATGGACTCAACTCACCTATAAAAAGGCACAGGCTAAGAGATTGGATACGCAAACAGGATCCAACATTCTGCTGTTTACGGAAACACACCTCAACCAAAAAGACAGGCACTACTCCAGAGTAAAGGGATGGGAAAAGGTTTATCAAGCAAATGGACCTAAGAAACAAGCAGGAGTGGCCATACTAATTTCTAACAAAGTGGACTTAAAAAACTTAAATCAGTCAGAAGAGATGGAGAGGGATATTTTATACTCATAACAGGAACAATTGATCAGGATGAGGTCTCAATCCTGAATATCTATGCCCCTAACATAAAAGCACCCACATATGTAAAAAACCTTACTAAAACTCAAAGCTGCCATCAAACAGCACACACTAATAGTGGGAGATCTCCAAGCACCACTATTTCACCAATGACAGGTCAATCAACAACTAACAGAGAAATAAGAGAATTAATGAGGTAATGAATCAAATGACTTAACAGACATCTATAAACATTCCCCCAAATGGGAAAAATATGCCTTCTTCTCTGCAGCTCATGAACCTTCTCAAAGCTTACCACATCCTCAAATAACAAACCAAACTTCCACAGTTACAAAAAATTATCTATAACCCTGTGTCTTATCAGATCCCCGACTAGTTAGGAATTCAACAATAAAGCTACCCCCAAAAGCCTGCAAACTCATGAAACTGAATAGTCAACTATTACCCACACCTGGATTAAAAAGAAGAAATAAAGAAAAGAAATTAAAGTCTTCCTTGAATTCAATGAAAATAAAGAATCAACATACTCAAACTTATGGACACTCGAAAACAGTCCTAAGGGGAAAGTTCATAGCCCTTAGTCTTAGCAAAACAAGAAAGCATACGTTGGAGACTTAACAGCCCACCTAGAAAGCTCTAGAAAAAAAAGAAGCAGACTCACCTAGGAGGAGTAGAAGACTGGAAATAATCAAACTGAGGGCTGAAATCAACAAAAATAAAAACACAGAAAACAATCAAATCAAGCTAAACAAAAAGCTGGTTCCTAGAAAAAATCAACAAAATTGATAAACCCTATCAAACTAATCAAACGGCAGAGAGATATTTGCAAATTAATAAGATCAGAAATGAAATGAACCATACAACATGAGGAAATTCAGAGAATCATTAGATCTTACTACAAAAGCCTGTATGCCACAAAACTGGAAAATTAAAAGAAATGACACTTTTGTGATAAATACCATATACCAAAGTTAAATCCAGGACAGGTAACAATCTAAATAACCTGTCTGAAATTAGAAGCTGTTATCAAAACCCTCCCTACCAAAAAAGCCCAGGACAGACGGTTTCAATGCGGAATTCTACCAGAATTTCCAAAAAACCTAATACCTATACTCCTTGGGTATTTCACAATATAGAAACAGAAGAGTCATTTGCCAAATTCCTTTTATGAAGCTACAGTCACTCTGATACCAAAACCACAAACTCTCCTTCAAGAAACAGAAATTACAGGCCAATCTCGCACTCCTTGAACATCACGCAAAAATTCTCAACAAAATGCCCCCACAGCAAACCGTATCCAAAAACATTAGAAAATTTCCATTATGATCAAGTAGGCTTCATCCCAGAGATGCAAGGCTGGTTCAACATACGAAAATCTATCAATGTAATCCATCATATAAATAAACTGAACCCATTGATCATTTCATTAGATGCTGAAAGAAGCTTTTGACAAAATTTAAGCATCCCTTCATATAAGGAGAGATTAGGGATACAAGGGTCATACCTAAATATAATAAAAGCTATTTACAGCAAACCGACAGCTAACATCAAACTAAACGGAGAGAACTCAACCCATCCATTAAATCAGGAACACGACAAGGCTGTCCACTCTCTCCATACCTCTTTAATATAGTGCTTGATTTTAGCAATAGCAATAAGACAACATAAGGGGGATCAAGGGGATTAGATTTGGAAAGGAAGAAGTTCGTTATTTGCAGTTGATATGATAGTGTACATAGCGACCCCAAAGCTCCACCCTCACCTTTAGTAATGTGGCAGGATACCCATCAACTCCAAAAATTCAGTCGCCCTCCTATACTGCAAAGGATATGGAAGCAGGAGGAATAGAACACTCACCTTTCCACATTAACCTGAGCAGCATAAAATATCTCAGGTAACTCTAGCAAGAAAGTGAAGGAACTATTTGACAGGCCAAGGCATTAGAAGAAAAGAAATTGAAGAGGATGCCAGAAAATGGAAGGATCTCCCCTTGCTCGTGGATTGGGAGGATCACATAGTAAAAATAGCAATCCTACCAAAGGCAATTTATAGATTCAATGCTATCCCCAGCAAGATCCCATTAAAATTCTTCACGGATCTTGAAAGACAATAATCAACCATATGAATAACAAAAAACCCAGATAACCAAACCAATATACAACAAAGGTACTTCTGGAGGCATTACCATCTCCACAGCTTTAAGCTCTACTATCTAGAGCTACAGTAAGCAGAAAACAGTGTGGTATTGGCATAAAAATAGAGAGTTGACCAATGGAATCGTGTAGGAGCCCGGATCTTGCCCCACAAACTTCTATGAGCACCTCATTTTAGATAAAGGTGCTAGAAGTATACAATGGAAGAAACCATCTTCAACAAATGGTGCTGGCACAACTGGATCTCAGCCTGTAGAAAGAATAAAATTCTTACCTATCACCATACACAAAACTCAAGTCCAAAATGGATCAAAGACCTCAATATCAATCCGAACACACTGAACCTGATAGAAGAGAAAGTGGGATGTACCCTACAACAGATTGGCACAGCTGATCGCTTCCTAGATATAACCCCAGCAGCACAGTCATTAAGGGCAACATTGAATAAATGGGTTTTACTGAAACTGAGAAGCTTCTGTAAAGCAAACGACACTGTCACTGAACAAAAAAGGCAACCCCACTGACTGTAGAAGATCTTCACCAACTCACCCAACAACTCGGTCTGATCTCCAAAATATAAAGAACTCAAGAAACTAGACTTTAAAATGCTAAAATTAACCCAATTAAAAAATGACACTGATCTGAAGAGAGATTCTCAACAGAAGAAGTTCAAATGGCCAAAAGGCTTGGTCATGCTCAGCCTCCTTAGCGATCAGGGAAATGCAAATCAAAACAACATTGATATATCACCTTACACCTGTCAGAATGGCTTAAAATCAAAAACACCAATGATAACCTTTGTTGAGGAGGCTGTGGAGAAAGGGAGTACCTCTCATCCATTGCTGGTGGGGTACAGACTTGTGCAGCCACTTTTTGGAGAGCAGTGTGGCATTTCTCAGAAATTTGGGATCAACATACCCATGGTCCCAGCAATACCACTCTTGGGAATATACCACGAGATGCCCGATCATATACCGGACATTTGTTCAACTATGTTAATAGCAGCATTATTTGTAATAGCCAGAACCTGAAAACAATCTAGATGCCCTTCAATGAAGAATGATGAAGAAAGTATAGAATATATATACATTAGAAAATACTACTCAGCTGTAAAAAACAATGACTTGACGAAGTTTGCATGCAAATGGATGAAAATAAAAACACTATCCTGGGCAAGGGTAACCCAGACCCAAAAAGATGAACATGGGATGTACTCACTCATAATTGGTTTCTAGAGATAAATAAAGGTCAGTGAGTCTATATTTGATATCCCTTAAAACTAAATATGAAGGTAAACCCAAAAAAAAAGCATATGGCCATCCTCCTGGTTATGAAATAACCAATTCACCGGGCAAAAATTTGGGATCTTGGGGGTGTTGGAGGAGAGTGAGGGAGAGGGGGGGGGAAATGTGTGAAAGGGGAGGGTGGGGGAACTTGAGGAAACGGGATGATTGGGATAAAGGAATGTGGGTTAGGGGAGCAGAGAAGCACACATCTTAGTGGGGGAGCCATCTTGGGGGTGGCAAAGAGACTTGGATCTAGAGGGGGCTCCCAGGTGACAGGGCAATGTCCCAGTTGAGCTCCTGGGGCAGCTGTGGATAGTAACCTGAAATACTCTATCTCTAACCATACTGATGAATATCTTGCATATCACCATAGAATCTTCATCTGGCGATGGATGGAGATAGAGGCAAAGACCCACACTGGAGCACTGGACTGAGCTCCCGTTTAATAGAACGAAGGAGGAAAATATAACAGTCAGGACCACAAGGGAATACGCCCAACCGTGGAGACAGTGGGGCTGATTCTTTGGGAGCTCACCAAGGCCAGCTGGACTCTGACTGAAAAAGCATGGGATAAACCAGGACTCTCTCTGAATTTGGCGGACAATGAGGGCTGCTGAGAAGCCCAAGGACCATGGCACGGGTTTTGATCCTACCGCTTCATGTTCTGGCTTTGTAGGGGCTTCACAGTTTGGATGTTCACCTTCCCTGAACCAGGATTGAGGGGGGAGGACTTTGGACTTTCCTCAGGGCAGGAACTACTGCTCTTCAGGCTGGAGAGGGAGGGGGGGGGGGAGTGGGGGAGGGGAGGAGGAGAGGGGGGGGGTGGGAGGGGGAAATGGGAGGCGGGGGGGAGGCAGAATTGCTTTTTTTTTTTTCTAATAAAAAAAATGTTAAAAATCTTCCTTTTTAAGT
>CAWTZC010000848.1:0-15751 GCA_963919715.1 Microtus obscurus | reverse complement strand
ATAGTAACCACACTCAAATGTGCTAGATTATCATACCTGCTTTACTTTGGATAGATAGATGTCTCTATGAAGGACATACTCAGCAAGAGACAAAAAAAAACTTCAGTTTTATTCCAAGAGTCTCCTTTAGTCTGACATGAGCTAATATTCTAAAGAAGAATTGTTTGGTTAAATATCCTGGATCCATTTTGATATTCTAGCATCCAGATATTTCTACTCATTGATATCTACATGTCAAAATAAAATAAAATGTTAATAGTATTTTACAAGAAATTATACCTCTGCTAACTAAACTAGCATATACACTACCAAGCGGTAAATGGTAATTATGGATATAGATGTGAAAGAATAAGATGTAGTCTGAAAGTCTGGGAAATAACCACTCTTGACCACACACACACACAAAAAAAAAAAAAATAATTTCATTAATATTTTGCATACTGTTAAAATTACCTAACATGCTGAAAGAAGGATCTGACTGTCTCTGTCTCCAGTGTCGAAAAGAAAAGCTCCAGGAGAGAAGGTGTTCTGACCAGGGTCACAAAAACAAGAACTTACTAAGCGAAAAACAAAATACTGTACACACTTAAAGAGACAGGTGTTTGGGATGAGGAAAATATACCTGATAAAGTACTAATCTCCACCAAACTCAATACAAAGTTTAAGAGACAGGGCAAGTGTGAATGATAACGGGAAAAATGGTGCAAATATATAACAAAGGTCACAGTTGGCCCTAATTCTCACCCCCAAATCTGATTTTATATACATTATTTACTAAAACAATTTGTATTGACTATACAAACTGGGTTGGAGCATTTGGGTAAGTGCCTAACAATAAGCAGTCTCCCCCAACCTTTCTGAACCTGATTTTCTTTCATTACGGCTGGTGAGATGGCTTAGAGCCCAGTGTGGAGCCTGCTCTTATACAGGACCTGGATTCTGTTTGACAGTAGTGGCTCACATCTATCACCCCATTTCAGGTATTAAATATCCTTTCTGATATCTACCGGACCAGGCAAACATGTAGTACAATACACAGACACTGAAAAACATTCCATGCAGTAAATAAATAAATGTTTAAAAATTCTTATACTTGCAATTTATTTTGTGCAGTGTGTTCATGTGTGTAGAGATCAGAGGACAACTGGCAGAAGTTGATTTTCTTCTCCCCACCAAGCAAGTCGGATTCCAATTCACAACATCAGACTCGGCAGCAAATTACCTTTATCAAATAAGCCACCACTTCGGCCCTGATCAGACATTATTATCAATGAAAAGCTAACTTGCACTCCCCTATCATACATATATGCATTTAGTTATACCACTTAAAATATGTCATACTAATACATCAACATTTAAAAACACAAATAAAAATAAAATTTACAAATATTTTTCTCCATTTCACACAACCTGATGCCCATTGTCATTAAAAATTAATTTTAGGGCATTCCGGCACAGAAAAAAATAAATGATGCAAAATTTCTGTTACGACATAATACGGAATCTTACATAATGAATTGTAATGCATATGTAACATTGTTGAATTAACTTCCTTATACCTGTCAACTTAACATTACAAGTACAGAAACTTGGGGCCCCAAACAGCAAACAAACATTTGAACATAAACCCCAAAAACCCACAGGTCCTTTGGACTCCAAGTTCTAAGTAGAATTCACGTTGGTTGCACAGCAGTGTTTCTTCATGAGTGGATAACACAAGCAATGGAAATGTACCCTTGGCCAGCATAGCTGAGGAAGGTCACAGACCTTTCTATAATTAATCCCCTACTCCAAAACTTGCCTAAATTAACTCGAATTAATAGTGAAAACGTAAATAAGCACAATCTGCCTTTCTTATATATTTATATTCACTATTTTTGGAGCTAGTGATTATAAATAATTTCCGGTTAGATGTTAAGAGACATTATTGTTGATGCAGTCACAATTTATGTATTTAGGAGCAATATGAAACCTACCAATCCATATCTCTCTTTAACTAGAAATTCTCTGAGGCAACTTTGTAAAACTCATTCAGCGTGGGGAAGGGGAACCCACGTTATTTGGATCAATCTCCTTGCAAGTAACTAACCTACAAAGAAAATTAATTAAATTTGCCAGAACCCTCAAGTCCCTTGTGAAACTGAATCAACACAATAGTTTGCCTTGGTTCCATCAAACGTACTGTAATTAATACTTTGGAGGTGTATTTCAGAATCTCCCAGAAACAAGTAAAATTTAAAACTCTCCCTTTCCACTTGCTAGCAGCACTGGCTGTAGCTGACTGCAAAGAGTTTGCATCAAAACTTCACTGATCATAAAGGAAAGAGCTAGGTGTGTTTGTATTTAGTAATGAGCAAATATCTGTGGGGAGAGGACAGAAGGAACAAATTGCTATCTTTTTTCAAATAATTTTTATAAATAAAGTTTCTCAACCCACAATGGCTAGGCAAAATTACTTCAGTTCCTTGGTATTAATCCCTTGACTTTCTTCCAGCTTTCATGCATCTCCTCCAAAATTAAACAACCACAGTTATCAGGCTCCATCATTAGTGGGTGGACTCTGACCAGGCAATGCATGAAGCCATAAACATTCAAAGGAATCTTGGGACTTGAAGTCAGTTGGCAGCTCTTTATGTCTCCTTCTTGTATTCACTAGAGATCTTTGGTCTTTCATCTCAGGAAGGGCCATGTTTTTTGAGTAACAAAATTCTTCATTATGTCTTCTTTTCACACGGATTACTGAGAAATGAATTAACTTTGATAAATGATGCTATTAGTTTTCATTCTATTAATAATTTTCTTTATGCTACTATTCCTTTTTCTTTACAGCTTTGTACAGACTAGAGAATGGTAAGTAGACCTCTTGAGTCCGCGTTCGGGAATGTGCCTCATATATTTCAACAAAATTGCTTAAGCAATTTGGTGAACAAACAGTGCATACAATAGGGAAATGTCACAAAAATGTAACTTTCCAAGATAGACTTCCAAAATTCTTTATTATGTAGAAAATAATCTATTATACATATAATATGTATTAGTTATACATACAATAGATTAATTTCTATATATAAGTTCAAATTCTTTTGGCATTTTGTGAAAGTACGTCTTTTGTAGTCCTTTTTTTATTTAGTTTTTAACTTTTTATTGATTTTATTGGCCTATATATTTTTCTCTGTCCCCTTTCACCTTCTCCCCTCCTTCCATCTTCCATGATCCTCCTTGTCCCAATTTACTCAGGACAAAGATCTCCTGATAGGTTTAGGTTTAAGAAATAGATTAGGATGAACGAGAAAGGAATTCAGCAATCTATAGAAGCATAACTTATTTCTAGAAAATATATATTAGCTTTAAGAATGTTCTTTTATCTAAAAACCAGCCTACAGTTTACAAACCTAGAACCTGGACAGCAATAACCTTAAAGAGGCATACATGGATCTACATGAAAAAAAAAACATGTAATAAATTAGGAGCATGAGGACATGCCAGAAGGTAGAAGAGAGAGGAGGGAAAAAAGCAGGAGAGCTGACAAAATGTATAGCTCAATAAAAACAACTAAAAAACATATTCTCTCTATTAAAATTAAATATTTTGCAAACCATAAAGCATATTTTTAGAAGATATTTTAACTGAGAGTCTTGTTGGCTCATTTTAAGAGTACTGATAATCAAACTCATTAATTGAAGATAGATAGATAGAATGAGTAGATAGATGAATGAATGGAATGAATGAAGTAGATAGATAGAAGATTCATGATTGATGGATGGATAGATAGATAGATAGATAGATAGATAGATAGATAGATAATAGATAGATAGATACATACCTTCATATACATACCAATATAGATACATAGACAGATGTCACTAGACAATATTTGAATTCTCTCACTCAAATATATAACATATAGTTAATTTTAGGGAATTTGAAATTTCAAGTGTTGAGTTTCCTCTCTGTATGTTGTGATTACATTAATAATAACTACTTCAGGATCTGCGCAGACCTGAAACCTAAATGGAAGGCTAGGAGAAAAGAAGGGCATGAGTCAGGGAGAAGCCATGGAGCCGTCCTTCATGCGGCAAACTTTGCTGGTAGGCCACAACCTCATGGTGATGTGCAGATTAATGGAGATGGGTTAAATTAATATGTAAGAGTTAGCCAGTAAGAAGCTAAAGCTAATGGGCCAAGAAGTGACTTAATTAATACAGTTTCTGTGTTATTATCTTGGGGCTGAACTTCCGGGGAACCAACAAGTGGCCTCAGTGCAACAGCAAAGGGAAAACAGAATTTAAGGGAAAAAGTATAAAGGGAGTCCAACATAATTTACTATCATAGACTAAATAATTCCTAAGATTCAGTATTTACATAAAATGCTTTAGGTGCTCTCACGGGCCTAAGTGAAATTAAACTTTAATATGTTTAATTATTGTTTTTGAAATAACAAAACAGAGAATAGGTAAAATACTATGTCCAATATTATATGACTAAGACTTCAGGGAAGGAGGAGTTTCATGGACAAATTCTTCAATATGAAATTCATTGTTTTCTTTGGTTACTATTGTTTACCTCTCTCATATGCTTCACTTTTCACACATAATGGGTGTACACATACATACGTGCACTCAAACACAGATGTTTCCCAACATCTTAGCCCCTGATGCACTTCATGCTGAAGTTGCTAAAGTTGGTGACCTTCTCTAAAGTGACTGTTTCATTGTCCTATTTGTCAAATTTCTGATTTGAAGACTTGACATGAACCCATATGTGACAACAAGGTACTATATAAAGCCAAAACAAAAGACTATTGCCTGACCACTTAATTTTAGATAATTATTTAAGAGCTATAATTATTTTCCTATTACCTTTCTGATTGTTTTTTGCCTTGAAATTACCTGCCTCACTCAGCCTTTCTTATTCAGTGTTAGCTTCATCTATCTATCCATCATCTGTCTATCTGTCTGTCTATCTATCTATCTATCTATCTATCTATCTATCTATCTATCTATCTATCTATTATCTACCTATCATCTATCTATCATCTATCCATCATCTATCTATGCATCATCTACCTATCATCTATCTATCTATCTATCTATCCATCATCTATCTATCTATCTATCATCTATCTATCCATCTATCCATCAATCATCTATCTATCCATCATATATCTATCTATCACAGACAGACAGACAGACAGACAGACAGACAGACAGCGGCAGACAGACATACAGACAGACAGACAGATAGATAGATAGATAGATAGATAGATAGATAGATAGATAGATAGATAGATAGATAGAGCTAGCCAGCTATCTGCCATATCAATCTATTTCAAATTTATCTATGTTTCTGCTACCTACCTATACTTTGAGGAATGTTTCTTAGCATTTAAAAAAAAATATCTAATAATCTTTGAAGAGTATATTATAGTTGAACACAATGTCCTTGTCATATGATCAGGCATCTCTGGGGTATATTCCCAAGAGTGGGATTGCTTGGTCCATGGGTAGGTTGATCCCGAATTTCCCTGAGAAACCGCCACACTGCTTTCCAAAGTGGTTGCACAAGTTTGCATTCCTACCAGCAGTGGATGAGGGTACCCCTTTCTCCACAGCTTCTCCAGCAAAGGCTATCAATGGTGTTTTTGATTTTAGCCATTCTGACAGGTGTAAGATGATATCTCAGTGTTGTTTTGATTTTGCATTTCCCTGATCGCTAAGGGATTGAGCATGACCTTAAGTGTCATTTGGCCATTTGAATTTCTTCTGTTGAGAACTCTCTCTTCAGATCAGTGCCCCCATTTGTAATTGGGTTAATTAGCACTTTAAAGTCGAGTTTTCACGAGTTCTTTACTGATATTTTGGAGATCAGACCTTTGTCTGTTATGGGTTGTGAAGATCTTCCTTTCCCAGTCAGTGGGTTGCCTTTTTGTCTTAGTGACAGTGTCTCTGCTTTACATTTGTTTAAAACTATGTTCATAGCAGCATTACTTGTAATAGCCAGAACTTGGAAACAACTCTAGTATGCCCTCAATGGAAGAATGGATGAAGAAAGTGTGGAATATATACACATTAGAATATCTACTAAGTGGTAAAAAACAAAATGACTTGCAAATTTTGCATGCAAATGGATGGAAATTGAAAACACTATCTGAGTCAGGTAAAGACCCAAAAGGATGAACATGGGATGTACTCACTCATAATTGGTTTCTAGAGATAAATAAAAGGTCAGTGAGTCTTATAATTTGATATCCTAAAGAAACTAAATATAGAAGGTGAACCCAATGAAAAACATATAGTCTATCCTCCCATAGGAAGTAGACAAGATTGCCGGGCAAAAATTGGGATCTCGGGGGTGTGTTGGGAGGGGGGTAAGGGGAGAAGGGGAGAGAAATGTGAGAAGGGAGGTTGGGGGGAACTTAGGGAAACGGAATGATTGGGATAAAGGAAGGTTGGTTAGGGGAGCAGAGAAGCACACTCTTAATTAAGGGACCCATCTTAGTTGACAAGAGACTTGGACCTAGAGGTTCCAGGGGCTAAGGCGATGTCCCCAGTTAGTTCCTGGGGCAGCTGAGGATAAGGAACCTGAAATGACCCTATCCTATAGCCATATCTGATGAATATCTTGCATATCACCATAGAAACCTTCATCTGGCGATGGATGGAGATAGAGACAGAGACCCACACTGGAGCACCGGACTGAGCTCCCAATGTTCCAATGAGGAGCAGAAGGAGGGAGAATATGAGCAAAGAAGCCAGAACCACAAGGCATGCAACCACCCACGGAGACAGTAGGGCTGATCCATCGTGGGAGCTCACCAAGGCCAGCTGGACTGTGACTGAAAAAGCATGTGGATAAACCGGACCCTCTCTGAATTTGGCGACAATGAGGGCTGCTGAGAAGAAGGACAATGGCACCGGGTTTTGATCTACTTCATGTTCTGGCTTTGTGGGAGCCTACCCAGTTTGGATGTTCACCTTCCTAGACCAGGATTGGAGGGGGAGGACTTTAGACTTTCCACAGGGCAGGGAACCCTGAATGCTCTTCAGGCTAGAGAGGGGAGGGGGAGAAGGGGGAGGGGGAAGGAGGGGGAAGAGGGGGAGGGGAAATGGGAGGCGGGGAGGAGGCAGAAATTTCTTTTTATTTTTCCAATAAAAAAATAAAAAGAGTATATTATATACTCTCTAAAAATGCTTCTCATTTTTTCAAATGATCAAAATACCTATGCAATAAGTAGTCTTTGCATGTACCAATTTCTGTTACCCTCTCATGGTTCTTTACCGTACTAAATTATCTCATCATGTTCTAAAGCTTCAGCTTTAGATTTTATATTTGTCTTATTTAATGTTATATCACAACAGAAACCACTTACTCCTAATTTAATATTTCCTACTGTAAAACTGAAATGTCATTATTATTCAATGTACTTTCTTGTGGACTTTTTGCTTTCAAAACAATTAAGAGATAAAAACTTAAGAGGAACATTGGAAGTGAGAATAAATGCATTAGAAAAACCTTTTGCTACTTTTTCTTCATAAGCAGATGTTTTTATGTTGTTAATTCTATGTTCATACTGGCATCAAGTCATCAGTGTAGGAGTAGAGATTGTCAAAACATACTTTTTATTAACTCTGAGTATTTTAATGTCTACTGATAATGTTAAAGATGTCCACTGATGTGTGGAGTGAATTTCTTATCAATAAAAAAAAACTGCCTAAGGCCCATTCGGAGCATAGGCCCACCCTTAGGTGGATGGAGTAAACAGAACAGGATTCTGGAGAAGGAAGCTGAGTGAGGAGTCACCATGATGATCCCATGCCAGGCAGAGGCAGGTTAAGATCATTCCTGGTGGGGCCAGCTCGTGGGCTACACAGAATATTAGAAATGGATTAGATTAATATGTAAGAGCTAGCCAATACCGAGGCTGAAACTGATGAGGCCAGGCAGTGTTTAAAGAATACAGTTTCCGTGTCATTATTTCAGGGCATAAGCTGCCATGCTGGCTGCTGGGTTGGCGGGGACACAACAAGCCCTCTTACGCCCTCTTTCAACAGTCCACCTCTCTTATAAATAATCTGTAGGGATTATAATTCAAGATTCTGTCAATATCTCTGCAAAGTCCATTAAATGACAACAGCAGAAGTTATACAGTAAGTCGCAGAATCCTTGCTGGAGCAATTTTAGAAAATGACTTCACCGTGCATATTCTGACAGGCACAGAGGCCAAAGCTCTTCAAAACAGCTTTATAGGAAGATGTCAAAAACCAGACAATCGTTACTCTTTTTGTTCACTTAGTATCTCAGCATCCTTCTTATAGAGGGCACATTTACACTTTAGCTAGAGACTTCACAGCAGAAAAGAAATATAGTCCATCTACAACTTTGAAAATATATGATGACTCACTTACCTGGCTCCCTTGAAGCTCAATATAAATGATGGAACTAAACTCTGACATATCAAGCATGCAACTGTGTCAGATTTTCAATCCAGAAGCTAATGAGTGCAACTAGCCACAGCTTTTTCAATTGACAACATTAGCAGTTGCAATAAAGTCAAGACACTTTAACATGTTCAAGTTGTGGCATCTTGTGCTCAATGAAAGTAGAAAGCTCCGTTCACCGTTAGACCAGTACTGAGAAAAAGTCTTTATATAAGCCTTGCTTTAAAACACTATGCTTATTTGTCCATTTCATTTAATTTTGTGTATCCATTTTTAAGATGTTTTTATTCTATTGTTTGATGATTCAGACTACTTATCCGCAAAACTGCTCCTAACTTACAAATAGATCAATAGAAAGATTTTACACTTTAACAGAGATTCATACCAATTATTGAATTAGAAAAGGAATGTCAAACGCATGCCCATGACTACTAAGTAATGTATCTGAAAATTATCATTAGAAGGCAGAAGCTAGAATTCAAGGTCTTTCGTTTATCTCTGCTGAGGTTTTTATTTTTACTGAGATCTTGGACTTAGTCCATCTGTTTCTCTCTCCAACTCAGTCTATTTTTATGATAAATTAGCCGATGCTAAAATAGTTCAATATCGTGTCCATCTAATGTGCTTGCTCATTGGGAATTGACTCCTAAGCAGATCACAGGTGGTGAGTTTAGCTAAAAAAAATTGGTTAAACTAGTGTTCAGCTCTAAATCTTGCATGTTGGTA
Organism: Microtus obscurus; assembly: GCA_963919715.1. Taxonomy (NCBI): domain Eukaryota; kingdom Metazoa; phylum Chordata; class Mammalia; order Rodentia; family Cricetidae; genus Microtus; species Microtus obscurus. The sequence continues at coordinate 6,587 of CAWTZC010000848.1, read as the reverse complement.
CCAAGAACTACACTCCATCCTACTTTCTCAGGAGACTGCTTCAGAGCTAATCAGAGTTTTTTGGATTCAACCAACTGATGACTAGATCACCCTTTCCTCCTCGTTACCCAGTGTTATCGATATCTATTCTATTCTCTAATGACTGTAGCTATCTTCCTCTTCTTACCAGACTGAGTCATGACCATAACTTGACTTTTGTGTTGTTGACTCTTAAGTCTGTAGAAACCAACTCTTGTACTGTGTCTAACATTTATATTAACAACCCCAATGAGAGCAATGCCAGACCAAAACTTAATATTAACCATTTTAATAATGGATTTTCACTAACCATTTTATAATTAGTAACTCTGAAATCAAACAGATATAGAAATGTATCTAATTCTTATAAGCATTTAATTTATAATAATGTGAAAAGAGAAAACAATACGCAAAAAAGACTTGTGCATGCAGGCATCAACATATTAAATAAAGCTGTTTTAATGTTATTTATTTTCAATTTTATGCATAACTCTAAAACCTCACCCATTTTTCCACATACCTTAGAGAAAGACTTTCACAATTATCAATTTTAGAGTTCAATTTAAAATGTAAATTTAGCCCAATAGTTGAAAGAATCCAAATATAGATTAATTATATAGATTAATAATTAATACTATATTATATATAGTAAAATATAAAATCTGTTTTTGTTAATCAAAGACTCTAAAGAACTTCATTTAGTCTCCCCCTTTTTATTTGCATATTTGCTCTCCAAGTAAGATAATCTCTCCATGTTCTAGTTTTCTAGAATGAAAGAGAATGTGCATCACAGGTTGACATAAGACGGGATTTTGGGAATGACACATAGTACCTACTTATGTCTAGCTAAGATATAACTGGAGGTTTCCTAACCCACCCACAAGTTCTGAATATCCACTCTGAGGCTTAATTTTAATTATAAACTGTTTTGGCGTCAGGCACAGGCTTATTACTAACTAGCTTTCACTTCTAAATCTAATACTTTCTTTTAGTCTATGTATTGCCACATGCTCCATGGCTTACAGGTAATGCCCTATCATCTTATTCCTCTTTTGGCTCCTGGTAGCTACCTCACTCCACCTTCTTTCTCCCTGTGTCTTTGTTTGGTTTTTGATTAAACTGTATTCTGCCCTACCATACTCAAAAGAGCTTCTTTTTCTTAATCAATGGTAATAAAATCATATTCACAACATACAAAGGAGCATTTCACATCGTCAAGAGGAATGTGCATTGAGTTTTAGTTCCCTATTATAGAATGACACTGATAAAGAATGCTAACAAAATGCAATGAGTAAGATTCCTTTAAAAATACTTAGATTCAAATAGTAGAACCCATGTGGGAAACATTAAATCATGTGCTTAAAATTGAATTGGATAACAATATTTGTATAGAAGAGCCTTCTCCTGCCCAAACCACATGTATATAGCAGATGTCGAGTAAAATTCATCCTCTGTCTGAAAAGATCTGCTCATGATAGACTCAAAAGTCTAACTTCAGTTTTTCGCTTACAATCCTGTCAGTGTCTATACCATGTATACACTGAGTACCTACACACATCATTTTTTACTTCTTAAAGTGATGCCAACTGCCCAATATTTTACATTTAAGCTCTAATGTTGTATTTCATATTCACAAGTCAACTCCTTCTTTCAGAGATTCAGTGGCCAAGAGAACAATTGTCTTGTGAAATAAAGGTGTTATTCTTATCATTTTCCTACTCCAAGACATATGTGCATTCTTTAGCTTACATCAAGGTGAATCAGAAATATTCTTACTTCAGGCTTAGAACTTCAACACATCAAAGCATTCAGAACTGCTATACAAATTCATCATACCTGGAACATAGTTATAGATGATTTTTTGTTTTGGTAGATATCCTGTCCTACTAAATGGAAAGACTGGTGTCAATAAGTAAATGAAGAGTTAGAAAAGCACCAGCAGGCAAAGAGAAGACATCTAAGTAATGAGAAGATTAGAGAACGACAAGGTATAGGAAAATGTTTCATCACCAATCTATGATGCCCTTATGTTTCTTGACAAAGACACATAACTTGAAGCATTTGCAGTTTTCCTTCAGACTTGCAAAGCCTGTACTGTGAGATAAAATAAGAGCTTTGAATAAGATAAAATAATATGTTGTATAACTAGCTATCATCTCTGTCTCATTTACAAAAAAAAAAAAAAACACTACTTGTAGAAGGCTACAGAAGATAATGAAACTCTACCTTGTTCTTTTTTGAGGAACTACAAATAGCCTGCCTATAATTTAGGTATGGTTTCTTACTTTCTGACCATTTAGTCTTTCATCTGACCCCATTTTTTCTAAATTATGTTTTGATAGGACCATGGGCATTGGGAGCTGACACCTCTGAGTTCTTTTTCTCTTTACCATTAATACCTATGAAATGTGGTAAAATTGGTTTATTATCTACCACCAAAATGAGGCTTAGGCTATGTTTGACTGCCTGATAAAAATCAGAACACATTACAACAGATAGTTGCTATAGTAAATAATCTGAAGTTTCACTATCCTCAAGCTAACCTAAAAACTAGTGAGTATATCAGAATTATCCTGGCTATCCATAGCGATTCATTGTGTTGAGTAAACACTCCTGGGGAGGCAGGCATTGATGGCAGGTACTTTTTTTTTTCTTATTTCTTATTGCTCTTTTTGCGTATAGTTATTTTCTTTTTTTTTATTTATTTATTTAAGATTTCTTCTCTTCCCCCACCGCAGCCTCCCATTTTCCTCCCCCTCCCCCCAGTCAAGTCCCCTCCCTCTTCAGCCCAAAGAGCTACTCAGGGTTCCCTGCCCTGTGGGAAGTCCATGGACCACCCATTGATGGCAAGGTACTAAGAAAGAGAAAGAACACAGATGATGTGTTCCAGAAGCCCAAATATGCTTGAGCATCTCAAATCAAGCTTGTTATGGCTAAAGAATCAAAAGGGGTGTTGATATAGCTCTGGAAAGGTATCTACTACATTCTGTAAGACCATTGGCCTCACAGAAAAAGATATTATATCATAGAAGCGTGGTCTATTTATTAAAAGACTTTAATACCTGCCATCTCCTGAAAGAGAAGAGTAAATTAATCCTACCTTTCTTCTTGCTTTTATGTCCTTGTGGTTTTTCTCCTACAACATGACTACACATAGCTGTCCCTCTTTTGCCTCACATAGCAGAGAATTTGACTAACTTCTAAATCACTGTATTGCCAGGATCTAAGAATATACCTATTGAATAATAAGTTGATATTTGCTAGATAAATGAAAGTATGAATGGATTCGTGTATTAAATTACATTGCAACATGTTTCAGCTAAAAAGGAATACATAACCTTAGTTAACACTATTTAATTAAAACCATTTATAATTACTCAAGGAGATTTCCAATTCTAAGAATGTGAGGACTAGAAACTAAGTATTCATTTTGTAGCTTCAAACACCAATCTTATATGCAGTAGACCTAACTACATTTATCACATTGTTCACTCTAAAATGTGTTTCCCTGTTATCTCTATGTAATGCTTTCAAATACTTTTAAATGTTTTATCATATTAATTTCCCACATATCCACTCTGAAATAAGTTACTAGTATTATAATTTTTTCAAATGGGGGAGATCTATAATTTTCAAGATTATTGGATGAAACATAGAAAGTGAATTCATCATGAGGTATATTGAATGCCCACTACATAATCAGTTTTATTTTGAAACTCAAGATATAAAAGCACAAAAATGTTCTGATGACATGGCATTCATTTTGGGTGGAAAGATTGTGAATACGTACTATATGAAAATGGTAAATACTGGAAGCTAAAATTTTATACAGAGATGGGGTAACGGAGAAAAGGATGGGTATGGGTGAGTTAATCAAAATAAAGATTTGTGAAGAAGCCTTATAAAAACTCCATTTGCTTATAAGATAAATATATACATGTATATTTAAAAGTTGAACAGAAGTATATTACATTAGTGAACAATGCTACCACCTCAAAGAAACCATGGATTATTAACCAAAAATTTCATTGCTAAGTGCAAAAGAACTCCTTGCAAATTGTTTTTCAGGGATGCCAGTTGGTAGTACCCAAACAAACAGACTATTACTATCTTATTTTGTTTTCCCACCATAACTAGCAGGTAAAATCTTATAACACTTGGGTATAGGACATAGAGAAATCAGTCTTGAACTGACCAATGAAATCTCTGACTGGTAGCCAGTGATCATGGTACTAGAAGATGCTGTACAGACTGCTGGAGGAGAAAAGGTATCAATGGTCCTTCCCAGTGCTAAAAACTGCATGCTGCAATAGTTGTTTGATAGGCAAGAAGTGCCAACTGATACAATAGTGGCAAAGCTGTTTATGTGGACACCCAGTTGTCACTTTGATTGGATTTAAGACTTCCTCCATAGGAAAGAATTCAAACTTGGTCCTGTAAACCTGCTCAGAATTATTGAGAAAGTTTTGCTAAATGACCATGAGGTCAAATTGACTTCTAAATATTTATATTTGTATCTACAGATTTATTCTGCTTCTGATCTTAGTAAGAGAAGCCTCTAGTTGTAGTGAGTGATGGTTAATGCAGAGACACATTATATTCAAAATACTGAGAGGGACAATGGATGCTCAACTGGAATGAGACATGCATACCAAATGCTCCTCCTATCGAGGATCAGAAAACATCATCGGATGTGGTATGAAAACAATGTAAAAACTGAAAGAGAAGCTGCTGGCCCAACCCAGGCCCTTGTGGACACAGAGGGCACCCTCCTCCAGACTCCTGTGTCTGCAGGGGCCACAGTCAAGCCACTGACCCAACCCAGTCCCGAACTGGTGATGGATCAGGGGAAGGGGTCTAACCCTGATCTGCAGCAGAACTTCAACTGAGTGCTCACCCCACACCACAGGCAGCCAAATGCACCAACCAGGAGCCTGTTCAGCACCTATGGTCACAGGTGGTTCTGCACTACGCTGATCTCCTTTCAGCGAGAAAGCATGGCCCAATCTAGCATCACAGCAACTTGACTGAGAAAGGAAGACCCACAAGCAGGCCAGGGCTGCCCATCTTGGTCTCTGAGGAAAGAACACAGAACTCAGACCTACCCAGTATGTTGCAGCATCAGTCAGATGGACACTGTTAGAGTGAGTAAAGTATGGCATGGTAGCTTATGGGGAGAGAGAGAAAGAGAGGGGGAGAGGAGGTGGAGGGAGAGGAAAAGAGGGAGATGGGGAGTGGGGGTTGGTTCTAGGACTTGTGGACAAAGGTCATAAGAGTGGGAGAATCATCCGCTCCAAATCTGTTGGAGCAGGTGGTAGGTAAGCCAGCCCCAAAGATGTGAGCATGGAAGTGCTGTTCCCATTTCCCATCAGTCTTGTGGCAGTACAGGAAAGGGAAAAAGTGTTGGCCCTGCCCATCAATGCCTGGGGCAGGTGGGAGCTTTGCTCTGAGGTCACAAGAATAGGAGAGTTGTGTCCCTGTGTGCCACCAGCTGTGGCACTCAGGAGAGAAGACCTTGCACATCACCAGGTCAGTACAATGAGCCAACCCTGCAAACACAGGTGTGGGGTGATCCAGTCCCAAAACTGTAACTATGGCAGCTGTCTCCATTACCTTTCTGTATGGCAAAATTGGCAGGGGGAGAAATGACCTCCCCCCCACTCCATATCCATCAAAACCAACACCAGAGGCCACCTGATCCCGTGGCCATAAGAGTAGGGAGAGCCGTCCCTGACACCCACCACCTACAACACTTGGGAACAGGCCTTGCACCTCACCAGGGCAGCACAACGAAGCCAACCCCTGTTACCACAGATGTGTGAGAGCCAACCCCCAAATGGTGACCACAACAGGATATCTATTCTCATTTCCCATCTAGTGAACCAACGCCACAGCTGCCCGAGGCCCAGAACCACATTTTGGCTTGGCTTGGCCCCAACATCTATCCATCTGTGATCTGCTAGAGCATGCGAAGAGACATGAGTCATGGACCCAAACCTGCAGAATCTCCACAACACAGGGTGGTTGTGGGATATTCAGGAAGAGTTCTAGTGGGGGCCCAGCATCAATCAGGTAGTGGAGACCAGGATCCTTGAACCAGACCAATGACTCTTTGCAACGAACGCTTGTAAGCAGAGATTTATGGACAAAGGGGGTACATGGCATGACTTTTTGGTTCACACTACAGCTTCCATTTTATGTTTTTTTTTCTCTTAAATTTTGTTTTGTAGAGAGGAATGATGGGTTAGAGGGCAGATGCAAAAGGATGGGAAAGGAATGGGATCAAGATACGTGATGTGAATATTCACAGAGGGAAACTTGAAATGCAACATAGCTTTAGCACACACAAACTAACTCCCAGTAGCTGTGTTTACCTCTACAATATTTACTCAAAATGGAGCCAATTTAAGACTCCAGCAGAAAGGTACTAAGTGCTCAGAAGGCTTCACCACTAACTGAGAAGCTATTGGCAGTTGGTGGCTGTTGGAGGACAGAGTCACCTCACATTGAGGGGTGTGGCTTAGTGATAGGTTTACCATGCCACAGTGGATGATTGAATAGCACCAAAT
>CAWTZC010000843.1:0-36713 GCA_963919715.1 Microtus obscurus | reverse complement strand
AACAATTTATACACATACACAGGGAGAGAGAAAGAGACCAGGAAAGAGGGAGCAAAAGTATATGTACTTATGTATACAGAGAAATATTTAAATGATATGAATATATCATTATATGTATGATGATTAAATATTAAAATTTATAAAGTTCCAATAAGAGGTCTTTGGGCAGAAAAAATAGAATGGTAATAGTGTATCTTTACAATCTAAAAATTCTTAAATCTGAGCACATAATTAGACACTATATAATCCATCATCATTAATTGAAATATTCTATTTACTTGGTTACGCAGAGAGCATTTTTCATAGGTCATTTTTGCTCCATTTCAAAGAAAAATATTTTAAATTTAATTTATAATATCACTAAATATTGTCAGAAGATAATACTTAGCAAGGTTACATTGTGTGAAGCTCTCTGAGTCTGTGGCATGGTGGGGCTGTGTGTTGTTCTGGATACATATGAGAGCGCGTTTGGAAAAATTCCGACGACTTTATAAAAATCTGAAACATTTATTTTTTATATCGGTAGCACCACATTTAGCTCCTAACAAACTAGCAATTAATTTAGGAGAATAAGTTTTTCCATAGAGGCAGCCAAATGTAAAAGTTTGAATTGAGCTTGATTTATAGAGTAGGAACATCCCTTCTCTGTAAGTATAAATATGTTCCCATAGCACTTTTTATTTGGTTCTTTTGAGGCTTTATTTCTTTTTTACTTTTTAAAAAAATTTATTTGTTTTACATTCCAACCTCTTCCCCTCCTTTCAGTTCTTTCGATTTCCCCCTCCCCTCAATCTATTCCTCCTCTGTTTTTATTCAGAATGTGGCAGGCCTTCTATGGGTATCAGCAAAGAATGACATATTAAGTTGCAGTAAGATTAATCACCTAACCCTTTATTAAGGCTGGAAAAGGCAATCCATATAAGGAATAGTTTCCAAGAGTCAGCCACAACATTCAGGGCAGCCTTTACTGCCATACTTAGGGGAGTCTCCACAAGGAGACCAATGCTACACAACTTTCACATATTGTAGAGGGGCCTGAGGTTGGCCATACAGACTCCCTAGTTGTTGGTTCAGATTCTGTGAGTTCCCATGAGCCAAGTTAGTTTTTTTTTTTCTCTGTGACTTTCATGTAATGTCCTTAGATACCACTTTGTCTCTTACAGTGCTTTCTCCCTTCAGTGGGATTCCTGAGCTTTGTCAATTGTTTTACTCGTGGGTCTCTGTTTCCATCAGCTACTTGGATGAAGGCTCTCTGATTACGATGTAGTAGTCATCAATTTGATTGCACGATTTACAGGAGGTGGTCAGTTCAGGCTATCTATCCACTACAGCTAGAGTCTTGGCTGAGGTCATCCTTCTAGATTCCAGGGTGTTTCCTTTGCACCAGGTTTCCACCTGATTCCAAAATGTCCCCCTTTCCACTCATCTCTTTTTACTACTCTTCCCCTCTCCATCCAACATGAACTTGATCTCTCAAGTTCCCATGCCCACTCTTCCCAAGTCCCGGCAAGAGATGCCTGGTACTCCCTTTCTCAGGAGATTTATGCATCCTGTCCTCTTACTCCCAGGCCTTCTCTTGTTACCTGTCCCCCTGGGTCATTGAATTGTAGTATGGTTGTCCTTTACGTTACATCTAATATCCATTTACGGATTGAGTATATCTCATGCTTATCTTTCTGGGTCTGGGTTACCTTACATGGGATGATTTTTTTCTAGTTTTATCTGATTTTGTAAGATGGAAAAATATCTGAATTCCAAGTTTCCCAGTGGAAATTGGTTTTGTGGGAGCCTACCCAGTTTGGATGTTCACCTTCCTAGACCAGGATTGAGGGGGGAGGACTTTGGACTTTCCACAGGGCAGGGAACCCTGACTGCTCTTCAGGCTGGAGAGGGAGGGGGAGGAGCGGGGGGAGGAGAGGAGGAGAGGGAGGAGTGGGAGGGAAATGGGAGGCGGGGAGGAGGCAGAAATTTCTTTTTTTTCCAATAAAAAAATAAAAAATAAAAATAAAATTTTCTAGAAATATTCCATAAATCTTAGAATGTTATAAATATTATGTTCTCCTTCATATTAAAAGTTAAATATCGAAGGATCACAAATAACAAATGATTTTTAGTGATTGATAAATTTCAAAGCTTTTTAAGATGAATTATTTTTAATGCATTCTAATAGAAAGTAGATAAATGCTAGGCATGTTCTAAATTCACACACATACACACACAATCACATACACTCTCACATACTCACACACAAACTCTCACACACACTCCCATGAAATATTATCCCATTCAATAATTGCAAAAAATGCAATAACTATGTCATGAGAAGCTCCGCAATGTTTTAATTTTACACAACAAAACATCAATCTAACATATATTGTTAGAGAAACCTAACAAAGAATATGTTTTTTTCTTGGTTTGCATTTATGCTCCTAACTTTTTGAGATTATTCATCCCATTAGAAAGCTTCTACCTATGTTTCAACATGACAAAATCAAGGGAAATATATTGCACATCAACTCAGTATCCACGTTTGTGATGTTGCTCATTCACTAACATTGTTTACAAAATCATTCTTTAGAATTTCTTAAATTTTCCATACTTACTCAACAGATATTTTAAAAAATTCTAGTAAGAAAGCCCTACTCTGTTTATTTCATTGTGTTTTTCTTTATTTTAGCAGTAATTTTTCTTATTTTCTATATTGTTAGTTTGTGCAACCCAAATACATATGACTTAAAGGATTTTGTATCGATTTATCAAAACTTTTGCGGTAATTTATTATGTGTAGAGAAAAAGTCTAGATACCAAATGAATGTTATTGCTATGACTGTGGAGTAGGAACTACATCACTTAGCATTTTATTTTCAGCTTTCATGCCTGTGTGGATTTCCTTTTTTACAACAGGCTGCAGAATGTGAACTGGCATTATTAGATGACTATGAAGGAGTCCCTGTGGAAGCAATCTTACATGCCTGTTTCCAGATTCTTTCTTACGGTCAACAAGGCAGGACTTGTGCTCTCAGTATAGCGTTTCTGTGTATAAAGAGGTAGTGACTCTCAACTACTCAGCCACCATGACCACAGATTAAACTTGTCTCGTTGGAGTCTTATTGGTATCTAGTTCCTGTACCTTTATGGGGTTGACTTTAGATGATACTCTTTTGGTTGGTAGTTTTTCCTGAGTAAACACAAACTCAAGCTACAGTAGGAACTTTATGCCTTCATCCCCAGAGAACTCTTTCATGGGAACTTTATTCATTTTGTCGCAGTTGTCCCTGAGATTCATTTTTGCTTTATTAAATGTTTATCAAGATATGTTTAAAATTCTACCATGTATTCCTTTTGGCCAGAAGAAAAAAATATTTATAAGTAATGTTATTCCTCCTTTTGAAAAAATGAATAACCACCAAAAATGATCTCTATCATTCTTGTCATCCTAAATTGAAGTCAAAGATGAAATCATATATACACACAGGAGAAAAAAATAATGAAACTCCAACAATAAGCATATGTAATCATTGCATGTACTTTAAAATTTTCTGGGTGATATACTTCAATAGTAGATTTCCTACTTCAAGGAAACATTCAATACTAATCAATATTTGTGATTTGTTCCCTAGTTGTTATTAGAAAAGGCCACTGCTTTTTACACATATTATAAAACATTTGATCATTATTGAATGTGTCATTATGTTAATTATACTAAAAACTCATAATCAATTATACACAAATCAAGCTAAATTTTTATTTTGTATCCATTAAACTTGGTTTAAGTATATTCATCTGAAACTTGTATTTTGTATAATTTAGTTAGTATATGACTAAACAAAATAAAATTTATTATAAATGTGTTTTTTATATTGAGATATAAAATTTTATAATGATTTTTAAATGTCTCTTGTTTTTTAATTATTTTAAATAATAAGTTATATAGTGAGAAAAAGGTATAAATCTATCCTTACCATTGAGGGAAAATCATAAATTGCTAATTTAGATATCTTTAAATTGTCAAAAAATTAATACTATGAAAAGTATAAGTGAATCCATAAAATTAGTTATTTTCTATAATTAACTATCATGTTTACATATAATTATAAAAATAAAATAAATACTACTTTTATTTCTTTAGAAAGACTCAAGTTCATCATTCTATATGTAAACCCATAAACCTGTCAGCTTCTTTTTGGGTCTCATTTAAAATTTCAGTCTTACTTAAACCATTTACTGTCTCGATTAATGTATTATTGCTGAAAACATTTAAATAAGATGATCATAAATATAAAAAAGGTACACAGAGGAAACAATCATTATTAACATAAGTTCCCCTAGGGAATTTTTAACACTAGTTGTCAAAACCACCAGAGTTTTAAAGAAGCACCAAGTACCCCAGATTTAAAAAAAAAAAAAAGCAAGAAAATTTTTTTAAAAAGCAAAGCAAAAAAGAGTCCTGAGTAATTCCACTTTACATGTAGTATTATGTGCCTTCTCTTAGTGACACATAGCTAATCATTCTTTCTAATATTACTCTATTTTGAAGATCTTGCCTTGCTAAGTTTAGATATTTACGTTAGTCAGTAGTTTGTTACGACAAGGGGACTCACATAATTAAATGAGTGGTTTAAGTTTTAACAAGATGCAGTTGTTCAGCTACACTATCAAACCATAATCACAAATTCATTTTTTCAGTAATTCCATTATTTTAGTAAAGGCATTGAAACTTCTCTCTCACTCTTTGTGTTTAATAAAGTCATAATCAATATGAAGAAGTTGAAGTGGTAATTGTCATCCTCACCTTCTTTAATCAAATATTTTTAAAATAGTCGCAATGACATATTTTTGCTGATGTTTCCTACAATGAATATAATCAATGTAAATAATGAAATGTGAAATGACTATATCAAATTCACATTTTGTAAAATTACAGCCATCAGAAAATGAAAGATTTGACTGACACTAACTCATTTCTGTTACATCAATTGCCATCCAGATTTTGCTTAAATCTTTTAACTATTAGTATTCTATAAATAGAAGCGCTCATGTCACCTTTGTTCTGAAATACTCAAAGAGGAAAAGCCAAGGCTCCAAGGGCTTCAAAGGGGTTAGAAGGTTGATAACAGCTTTTCCTGAAACAAAGAAAATCCTGATAGAAAGATAAAACTTTCATAATAATAATCACACCATCAAGAAGGTGCCATGTTGATTTGAAAAGAATTTGTGTCGGCAAACCCTTCTCCTTTAGGATATTTTCAGAGTCACAGAGAAATCTAGACAAACCAGTAACCAGATGCTATGTCTATTGAGAACATAAGAAGTTCCATGAAACACTATTAGTATAAGAAAGGAGCTGCTATTTTTTTAATTTTCATTTATCCATCAATAATTGACCATGTTTTGAATATTAACTGAGCATGTTGCCTGTAGAGCACCACATTCATTAATAGCTTTAAATATATATTTATTTTATGAATAAATTTCTTTTAATATATCTTTTAGATAAGTAATAATAAAATATGCACATTAGTTATCAATGTTTATTCGCTTTTTGTTTATTTAGGGTGAAAGATTGTTTTATTAGTTTTTTGTTGTTGTTGGATTGTTAAGACAAAGTCTCAAAATGCAGTAAAGATACTTTTACCTCCTTACATAGCTAAGACAGGACACCAACGAAAGGTGGTCTTCCTGCTTTGGCCCCTGTAACACCTGAATTGCAAGCGCTGAAAACTAAGATTGAACTGCCTTCCTATTTACCTTTCTTGATAGCTATGTGTCACTATAAAAAAATGGGAACTAGGGTTTAAAGAGGAAAGCTTATTTTCACTTAAGGCGCTGAATCTTTAATCTGTGAGTCAACTGGTTCCCTTGCTTTGAGGCCTTTGGTAAAGCAGAAGCTTGGCAGAGGTTGTGACAGAAGAAGGTTGCTTGCTTCAGAACTGTCCAGAAGCAAGACATCAGAAAAGCAGAAACTGGAGGTAAGATGCACCTTTTCAGGTTGTGTGACCTGTTCCCTCTCCCTAAACCTTGTGTTCTTAGACCCTATTCAGAACTCACTAGCAGATTAACCCTTTTGATGAGCTAAGTGCCCTCCAAATAAACCAGCTTCTCATTTGCACCACAATGTGAGGTCAAACCTTAAATGTTGGAGCCCTTTGGAAAACTTAACACCCAGATCATAGCACTACATTTACTTACATATCTAAAATGCCACATAAATAGAGAAATAAAGTAAATTGATCAAAACTCAAAATTCATTATTCTTTCTACTTAAACCAGTCTATCTGCAAGCAAAGCCTCAGATGATTTTTTTTTGTTTGTTTGTTTTACTTTGTTTTGCTTTTTATGAGTGTGGATAAAGGTCACTAAGTGAAACTAGCAAAGGTTCTAAATTTAAACCTTTATTTGTAGAATGTGCTTCATACCAAGCACTGTATCCTGTTATGACGCCTTATTATCCTGTCCAGTAACTTGTACAGATACTGCAGCTTCACTTTAAATGCTGTGTTGTTTATTGATTTTCACTGTTCTACCCAGGACGTCTTGAATGAAAGAAAGAGTAAGCTCAAACAAATTGAAATCCATAAAAGGTCAGAGAAAAATAAAAGATACCTCAATGGATTTAATGGAAATTCTAAAACTCAAGATAGATTTGAGTTAAACCGCAGTCTTTACTTTGAAATCAAATAACAAGATCACTGCTTAAGTACCTCAGTTCAAAAATTTGAGCAAACTGATATAATACAAGCAGTTTGAGGCCAGCTTTGTCTATGGAGCTAGTTCCAGGACAACCGAGACTGTAACACAGTGAAACCCTGTTTTGCAAAAACAAAAAGCTATCAGGGTTCCCTGCACTGTGGGCAGTCCAAGGACCACCCACCACCATCCAGGTCTAGTAAGGTGAGCATTCAAACTGCCTAGGCTCCCACAAAGCCAGTATGTGCAGTAGGATCAAAAACCCATTGGGAGGAGGACTTGATCGGGGGAGGGGGACGGAATGGGAGGCGGTGGTGGGGAGGAGGCAGAAATCTTTAATAAATAAAAATAAAAGCTAGTGCATGTAATAGAGACAATTCAAGTGACATTGTCATTGGCCCCTCTGTCCATCCCAACTGTCAACCACATTCAGAGGGACTACTTTGATCCCATGCTCATTTATTCCCCATCTAGTTGGAGTTTGTGATCTCCCCATTAGCTTTGGCACATTGTCTCAGTGGGTGAACCCCTGATGGTCTTGACTTCCTTGCTCATATTCTCCCTCATTCTGCTCTTCAACTGGAATTGAAAATTTAGTCCAGTGCTCCAATGTGGGTTTCTGTCTCTATTTTCATCTGTTGTTGTATGAAGATTCTATGGTGATATTTAAGATAATCATCAGTCTGACCACAGGGCAAGGCCAGTTTAGGTACCCTCTCCTCTATTGCTTAGGGTCTTAGCTATGGTCATCCTTATGAATTCCTGGGAATTTTTCTAGAGCCAGGTTTTTTGCAAACCCCAAAATGGCTCCTCAATTAAGATATCTATTTCCTTGCTCTCATATCTGTTCTTCCTCCATCTCAACTATCCCATTCCCTCAAGCTCTCCCCCAACTTCCCTTCTTCCCTCCTCTTCCTTTTCTCCCCCTTTCTTCTACCTCCCACCCTCATGCTCCTAATTTTTTTTTTCCCAGGCGATCTTGTCTTTTTCCAATCTCCAGGTGAATCTCTATAGATTTTTCTTTGGGTTCACCTTATTACTTGGCTTCTCTAGGGTCATGAACTATAGGCTCATGTTCTTTGTTTATGGCTAGTATCCACTAATGAGTGAGTACATATCATATTCATATTTTTGGATCTGAGTTATCTCACTCAGGATAGTGTTTTCTAATTCCATCAATTTGCATGCAAAATTCATGATGTCATTTCTTTTTTTTTTTACTGTTAAGTAGTACTCTTTTTTTTTCAGTATTAATACAAAAAATTTATTTTTCATAGCTCTTTTGAATCTGGAAGCTGAACTTAAAGCAAACTGAACAATAAGAAAATAAAATGAAACAGAATTTTGTTTCTTTCACATGAAATTTTTACTTGAAATTATAACATATTAATTAATTAATTAATATACCTACTCAAAAGATAGTGATTTGCATTTTTATTCTATAGTTATTTATAAGTAGAGGAACAATTAGCCTTCAGAGCTGTTATGATGTTTTCTGTGGTATAATATCATCCAATGTCAGAATATAATATTTTCAGTCAGGTAAGAAGTGAATGTTGCTTAAGAAAATTGAAAAACTAGGCAGATGTTCTAATGAGATATAATCCAATCCAGCTGGACCGGGACTGAATGAGCATGCAGTCAAACTGGACTCTCTGAATGTGGCTGATAATGGGGGCTGACTGAGAAGCCATTGATAAAGGCACTGGGACTTGTTTCTACTGCACAAACTGGCCTTTTGGTACCCTAGTCTATTTTTTTTTTATTTGGAAAAGAATTATTTTTTTTTTACATTTTTGTTTCCATCTTAAATATGCATGCTTAAAACTGCCTTAAACTACATTTTATCATGATTTGTACAAACCCTTCATTTGTATAAATATTTTATGTATCTATATACCTGGGGTCATATAAAAATAAAGAGAAGTGGAGGTCATAAGTGGACAGAATTTTTTTTTGTCAAAGCCTCCGTTTATTAGGGACAGGGTAACAACTTATATCACCCCCTGAATGAGGGCTTGGGGAGCAGGGCACAGGAGCATGGAATCTGGCCGCGTGGTCCCAGTCACGTAACCTACATCCGGTCAGGTAGGCCAAGAAGTCAGGAGTTGCCACACCTAGTTCCCTGGATAGCTGGAATTTAAGGCAGTTCCGCTATCAGATTAGGGTTCGTTAGCAATTAGCGAATAGCTAATTGGGTGTGGGGCAGGTTTTGCCAATAGGACTATTCTTAACATAATTATGGGTTTGGGGTTCCCTGCAGACTCCCCAAGGTGATGGTTTCTGTAACAATCTTTAGGGGGGAAAACGGCTCCCAACATATTCCTCCTTTCTTATATAAAGGCAAGTAGTTATAGGTGGAGGGCACCAAGACAGAGTCAACCATGGTGTCAGATCTAAAGGAGAAGGGACTGGGACAAGGAGAGACCCTCCTCTCAACTGGTGAAGCAATTTACCTCTCCTGGGAACAGAGGGGTGCCTTATGAGTAGCATTAGTTTCTTGGAGCTTCTCAAATAAAAGGTATCTAGTAGGATTAAAGTAAGCAGATCACAGGGCACCCTGTCTTAGGCTATGTAGAGAGCGCCCTCGTACCTAAAAAACCATGCCATGTTGAGCCGGCCTGTACAGCCTCTGTATGGTTTGAAATTTAGGTGAGGATCCACACTAACTCCCGTCATTGGGCCCCTGTATCTATCATTAATGAAAAATCTGTGAGGTGCTCCTTAAACAAAAGATATGATATAATTTTGGCACCAATAACTCCATCTCCAGACAAGAAGAAAGGGGCACCTTCCAAACCCAGTATTCACCTTTTAGTCTGGCCCATGGTATGTCCTCCTTCCTAAATGCCTACTCCACAAAAAGTTACGTGTGCTTGCCTGCCATCAATTAGGGAGGTGAAAAAGGGATCAAAATCTAAAATTCTTAACATATGCATTAAACCCAAACACTTTACAGCATGTGTCAAACCTTTCCCAACATCTATAAGCAGTTACAAATATCATTAGATCAATTTCAGTAAGAGTACAATGACATACATTGTTGTCAAATACCACCATTTCCAGACTCTGAGCAACAGTCACATGAACCCCAATCTTTCCCCCTTCTTAAGTGAAGAGGTTAGTATTTTAATTAAAATGAGTTCTGTGTCCCAAAGATTAAAACAGTCTGATGCCCAGTCTGCATCTCAGCTCCAAAGCAGACCAGAGTTCAAGCTGCAGAAGCAGTTTAGCACTTGTGCTTCAGGGCCGGTGGGATTCCTGGGTGAGGTGAGCTGGATTCAGCCATCTGAAGCACATCCTGGCATTATCTCAGCCGGGTCTCCCTGGACTCAGGAGGCAGAATTGACACCCTGTAGAGTGGAGCAGCAGGTTCTGTTATCAGGGACTCCTCTCCTTGGGGGCAGGAAAAGCCAGACTAAGGACCTCTCTGCAATCGCTCTCAGGAACTCCTCTGTGTCCGCAGCGCAGCCTCGACATCAGGCCCAGCTTTTATTTTCTTTCTGTGAAAAAAAAGCATAAACATATCCTCGACCCCAAATATATATAGGTCGGGTTTTTTTCATAATGCATTGCAAGGGCTTTTCCACCTTGCCCTAGCAAAGGTCAGCTTGGTGTTATCATGTCAGATCCGTTTGCATCTGGATCTACTTGCAAGTTTCATAAGCTGCTTACAAGGAGCTTTATTATGCTCCATAATATTTTTTTTTATTATTATTAGCCATATATGCAGTTCCTCCATTGGAAGAGCCATTTGTAAAATTTAGCATACAATCCTTTAAGGGATTTTTTTTGCTATAACATTAGCAAAATACAGTTGTGTGAATTGTAGCAATAATCATCTGGGGATCAAGCCATTTTTTAGCTTTTATCGTGCCCTTTTGTACCAGACAGGCTACTGGTTTAAATTAAGAGTTTAATATCTTGTCAAAAGCTTTTTCAGCATCTAATGAAATGATCATATGGTTTTTTTCTTTCAGTTTATTTATATGATGGATTACATTGATAGATTTTCGTATGTTGAACCAGCCTTGCATCTCTGGTATGAAGCCTACTTGATCATAATGGATAATGTTTCTAATGTATTCTTGGATACGGTTCGCCAGTATTTTGTTGAGGATTTTTGCGTCGATGTTCATGAGTGAGATTGGCCTGTAATTCTCTTTCTTGGTTGAGTCTTTGTGTGGTTTTGGTATCAGAGTGATGGTAGCTTCATAAAAGGAATTTGTCAATGACTCTTCTGTTTCTATATTGTGAAATACTTTAAGGAGTATAGGTATTAGGTCTTCTTGGAAATTCTGGTAGAATTCCGCATTGAAACCGTCTGGTCCTGGGCTTTTTTTGGTAGGGAGGTTTTTTGATAACAGCTTCTGAATTCTTCGCGACTGACAGGTCTATTTAGATTGCTCACCTGGTCCTGATTTAACTTTGGTATATGGTATTTATCTAAAAAAGTGTCCATTTCTTTTACATTTTCCAGTTTTGTGGCATACAGGCTTTTGTAGTAAGATCTAATGATTCTCTGAATTTCCTCTATGTCTGTGGTTATGTCCCCCCTTTTCATTTCTGATCTTATTAATTTGCAGATTCTCTCTCTGCCGTTTGATTAGTTTGGATAGGGGTTTATCAATTTTGTTGATTTTCTCCAGGAACCAGCTTTTTGTTTCATTGATTCTTTGGATTGTTTTCTGTGTTTCTATTTTGTTGATTTCAGCCCTCAGTTTGACTATTTCCAGTCTTCTACTCCTCCTAGGTGAGTCTGCTTCTTTTTTTCTAGAGCTTTCAGGTGGGCTGTTAAGTCTCCAATGTATGCTTTCTCTGTTTTCTTTAAGTGGGCACTAAGGGCTATGAACTTTCCCCTTAGGACTGCTTTTCAAAGTGTCCCATAAGTTTGAGTATGTTGATTCTTTATTTTCATTGAATTCAAGGAAGTCTTTAATTTCTTTCTTTATTTCTTCTTTAATCCAGGTGTGGGTCAATAGTTGACTATTCAGTTTCCATGAGTTTGCAGGCTTTCTGGGGGTAGCATTGTTGTTGAATTCTAACTTTAGTCCGTGGTGATCTGATAAGACACAGGTGGTTATGGATATTTTTTTGTAACTGTGGAAGTTTGCTTTGTTACCGAGGATGTGGTCAATTTTCGAGAAGGTTCCATGAGCTGCAGAGAAGAAGGTATATTCTTTCCTATTTGGGTGGAATGTTCTATAGATGTCTGTTAAGTCCATTTGATTCAATACCTCCATTAATTCTCTTATTTCTCTGTTAGGTTTCTGTCTGATTGACCTGTCCATTGGTGAAAGAGGTGTGTTGAGATCTCCCACTATTAGTGTGTGTGCGGTTTGATGGTGTCTTTGAGTTTTAGTAATGTTTCTTTTACATATGTGGGTGCTTTTATATTAGGGGGCATAGATATTCAGGATTGAGACCTCATCCTGATCAATTGTTCCTGTTATGAGTATAAAATATCCCTCTCCATCTCTTCTGATTGATTTAAGTTTGAAGTCAACTTTGTTAGAAATTAGTATGGCCACACCTGCTTGTTTCTTAGGTCCATTTGCTTGATAAACCTTTTCCCATCCCTTTACTCTAAGTAGGTGCCTATCTTTGTGGTTGAGGTGTGTTTCTTGTAAACAGCAGAATGTTGGATCCTGTTTGCGTATCCAATCTCTTAGCCTGTGTCTTTTTATAGGTGAGTTGAGTCCATTGACATTAAGGGATATTAATGACCAGTGGTTGCTAACTCTGGTCACTTTTTTAGTCATAGGGTTTGTGTGTTTGCTTTCTTTTAGTTGCGCTTGGTAAAGGATGTCTAGAAGTTTGAGTTATTGTGGTCATTGTTGGTCTCCTTGGTTTGTGATTTTCCTTCTATTACTTTCTGTAAGGCTGGATTTGTGGCTACGTATTGTTTAAATTTGTTTTTATCCTGGAAAATTTTGTTTTCTCCATTTATAGTGAACGAAAGCTTGGCTGGGTATAGTAGTCTGGGCTTGCATCCATGTTCTCTTAGCTTCTGCAGTACATCTATCCAGGACCTTCTGGCTTTCATGGTTTCCATAGAGTAGTCAGGAGTAAGTCTGATAGGTTTACCTTTATAAGTAACTCGATCTTTTTCCTTTGCAGCTCTTAATATTCTTTCTTTATTCTGGATGTTTTGTGTTCTGATTATTATGTGGCGAGGAGATGTTTTTTTCTGGTCCAGTCTATTCGGTGTTCTGTATGCTTCTTGAACCTTCAAAGGAATATCTTTCTTTAGGCTGGGAAAGTTTTCTTCTATAATTTTATTAAATATATTTTCTGAACCATTGAGCTGTACTTCTTCTCCTTCTTGTATCCCAATTATTCTTAGGTTTGGTCTTTTTATTGTGTCCCATATTTCCTGAATGTTTTGTGATGAGAATTTGTTGGTTTTGCTGTTTTCTTTGATCAGTGTGTTAATTTTCTCTATGGTATCTTCAGTGTCTGACATTCTTTCTTCTAACTCTTGTAATCTGTTGGTAGTACTTGTCTCTGTAGTTCCTGTTCGTTTACCCAGATTTTCCATCTCCAACCTTCCCTCGGTTTGTGTTTTCTTCATTACTTCCATTTCATTCTTCAGGTCTTGAACCATTTCCCTTACCTGTTTGATTGCATTTTCTTGTTTCTCTTGGGTATCTTTGAGCGATTTATTCATTTCCTCTACCTTTTTGTTTGTAATCTCTAATTGTTTATGGCAGTTTTTCACCTCCTGTTTAAGATCTTCTATTATTTTCAAAAAATTCACTTTTGGGTCGATTTCTTCTACTTCTTCTGGAGTAGGGGTGTACAATTCTTCTTATTTCGGGATCCCTGGGTTCTGGTGATGTCATGTTGCCTTTCAGGTTGTTGGAGGAATTCTTGCATTGGCGCCTTCCCATCTCCTCTTTCAAATGAAGCCAAGAGAGGCCTGGTGTCTTGGTCCAGTTTTTGCTGTGACTGATCCTCTGGGTGTATCTCTTCAGTGTGGAAGCAAGGTCCGTCCTGCTGAGCTTGAACTGCCCAGTGATGTCTCTCCTGGCACCCGGATCTGATCTCCCTGCTGCTTGGGTGTCTCGCGAACAAAGGGCTCGACCTCGCTGCCGCAGGGCAGGCAGGCCACCTGAGACAAAGGGAGCTACTACCCTCCTGGCTGCCCTCCCAATTTGGACCCTGTCCCAGCGCCCAAACAGGCTGAGCTGGGAGCTGTTGTGTGGTTCAAGGAGGGGCGGGGGGGTCAGAGGAGGTGGGGGGAGGGTCGTGGATGCAAGCTGGGTGGGATATGAATAGAGAGGAAGTATCGGGCAGTATAGCCCCTGCAGACTGACCAAGGAGTGCAGGAGGATTGAGGAACGTCTGAGTTCCCTGTCCCGGGCTGCTGCCACAGTCAGAAACTCACCCACCCTGGTGATGTCTCTCCTGGTACCCGGATCTGGTCTCCGTGCTGCTTGGGTGTCTCAAGTAGTACTCTTATGTGTAGATGTGTCACACTTTCTTTATCCACTCTTCAGTTGAGAGACATCTAAGTTGTTTCCAGGTTGTTGCTATTACAAATAATGCTGCTATGAACACAGTTGAACAAATGCTTTTACAGTATGAAGGAGCATCTTTTGGGTATATTCCCAAGAGTGGCCTTGCTGGATCCTGAGGTAGATTGGCTCGCAATTTTCTGAGAAACCGCCATACTGATTTCCAAAGTGGTTGAACAAGTTTGCATTTCCACCAACAATGGATGAGTGTTTCCCCTTACTCCACATCCTCTTCAGCATAAGCTATCATCGATATAAATCTGACCACACTGAATCTGATAGAGGAGAAAGTGGGAAATATCCTTCAATGCATGGGCACAGAAGACTGCTTCCTACATATAACCCCGTAGCACAGACAATAAGAGCAACAATGAATAAATGGGACCCCCTAAAACTTAGAAGCTTCTGTAAAGCAAAGGACACAGTCAATAAGATAAAAAGGCAACCTACTGAATGGGAGAAGATCTTCACCAACCCCACATCAGACAAAGGACTGACCTCCAAAATATATAAAGAACTCAAGAAATTAGACATTAAAATTCTAAATAACCCAATTAAAAGAATGGGGTACTGAACTAAACAGAGAATTCTCAATAGAAGAATTTCAAATGGTCAAAATATTCTTAAGGACATGTTCAACTTCCTTAGCTATGAGAAAAATGCAAATCAAAACAACTTTGAGATGCCATCTTTCACCTGTCAGAATGGCTAAAATCAAAATTCACTAACTCTTACATCTTAAATTAATCCATTTCTATTCATCTGTGTGTCACCACAAGGCTGTGGACTACTGCTAAGCTTCTGGCATTATTCTCCTTTGGCAGGACATGGCATCTCTCTGTCAATTCTTATATATTTCTTCCAGACTGGCTATCTTCTGCCCTGTTATAGGTCAAAGCAGTTTCTTTATTAACCATTGGTAATAAAACATATTCATAGCATACAGAGGGAAATCCCACATCATTCTATGATAGCAGAATCTGTAACTGCTGAGCCATCATTTCAGCCTATAACTCTTGAAATACATCAATCCATTTATTTTTTACAGCAAAAATCAAAATAGACAATGTAATAAAATTTAGGAAATTAAAGCAGGTTAGTGTGATAATTGTTTAAAGATCACACAGCTAGTATGTGGCTGACCCTGAATTAAACTATAAAATATGAATTGTTAGCCTGTGAATTAAACCAATTCTATGTAATTGGTATTTTAAGGAACCAATTATATAATTGCCTTTCAGTGTCATAGGCTATCCATAGTTCAGTCTTCTAACACTGCATTAATATTTGTGACTTAAAATTGATTTAAGTACTTAACTACTAATTATCTTTTCCATGAGAAAATATAATTTTAAAAAACCATTTATGAATTATTTTTCAAAAAAATGTTCAAAGGTGAAGAAAAAATATGCATTCAATTTTGAGCAGGAGAAGCTGCCTTTGCAGGATAGGAATTACATGTAATCATTGACATTCTATGGAAAGATCAAGCTTGAAGCATTTCAAAGGAGTTGAGGCACATGACCCCACAGATAGTGTCCTTTTATAATTGGGTAGCAACTAATACCCCTGTTACAACTGAATATTATTACTAGGAGACCCTCATATGTCTATATGTATAAGAAAGCTTTATATTTTAGTCAAAATCAAAATGAGCAAAATATATGTCATTGTATTTTCTTTCAAGTTCTTTTGGAGCTAGCATCATAGAACCGCTGTTCTTATAATGACATGTAACAAGCAATTTTACCCAGCATGCTTTGCAAGAATGAACAAAAGAATGAACAAGAAAAGCAGAACAAACCTTCCTTCTCTTGGTTTTCAATTTTCAAGTCTTTTATAATTTTCACTATTTGGCTGAGTCTAAACGAAATCCAGAAGTATAGGTCTCTGGGAGTTTGAAAAAAATGTATTGAAAATACAATGGGGTATAGGTAGAGAATGGTGTAACAGATCTTTTTTATGCCTTAAATTTCAGTACAACAGTTAGGAAATCTTTTCCAAATAGGATGCAACATTTAAAATAATCAAAATCATGTCTTAATCTTCCTTTAGAAAATAAAGGAGCTACAGTAGGTAGCAAAAAAAGTGTTTTGTTACATGTCTACTTATGTCATTATGTCATTCTCAGCTAATAAGACAGTTAGGCATGTTTTGTGCTACAAGTCAAGGACTATACATTGCTATAAACATTATCAAAACTATATATATCAACTATTTAAGGCTGGGGCATGAATTTTTATCTGTTATAATGCCGAAGAATGGGAAAAGAAAGCATGATTATGGGGATTGCAATTCTATTAATAAGAAAGATATTATTGATAATATTGATAATATCATTGCTGTTAGTCAGTTTTGTGATGCTGTTACAAAGTACCTGAGATGAGTAATAAAGAAAAAAATAGCTCATTTTAGGTCACAATTTTCGGGATTAAATCTAAGATTGTTGAAGTGATGTGTTTGAGTTTCTTAGCATGATAATGGGACCAGCCACTGATTACTCCAGTGGTTTCAATCTTCCTTCCTAAAGCTACAACCCTTTATTACAATTCCTCATGTTGGTGACCCCCACCCATCTAATTATTTTCATTGCTACTTCATAACTGTAATTTTGCTACTGATATAAATCATAATGTAAATGTTTGGTACACAGGCTATCTGATATGGACCTCTGGGAAAGAGTCCTTTTCCCACCAAAGGGGTCATGACTGACAGGTTGAGAACCACTGGCTTCAATCATGAGGCAGAGAAAAGACAAAAGGGACCAAGGATAGGCTCTCATAACACCATTTTGGAGCATGTTTTCAATGATAAAATAACCTCAATATTGCCCTAACATAAACATATTAAACATCTTTGGTTCTTCCTCCACTGAGATCTGCTTTTACCCTTGCAACACTAGAGATTATTTAAGATCCAAACTATTGAAGGTAAGAGTGAAGATTGCTTCAAACTGGCTTTGTCCATTTATCCTTAAACAGACTCATTCAAAACATAGATTGAGAAGTCTAATGTGCTTATTTTAAAACTAGATTGTCTCTACACTGACAACAGTTGCACCTCTAAAAGTCTCTTATGGAATATACAATTGCTTATTGAATTGAATAATGAAATGTTTCAGGAGCCAAAGAATCATTACCAAAATTCCTTAGAGTTATAACTTTCCTAAAACTTAAGGCATCAGTAACAAAATCCAGAACCCCGTATGTTTCCCTAGGAGGGGCAGCTATGTCATGTTTTTGTATGAAGACAGTATTTAAGGACTTGGTACAATCTGTCCCTCAGAAGATAAAGGGTGAAAATCTCTCAAGAGAACCACAAGGGAGAAATTGAATGAATGGAAGAAAGAACAGTTGGGCATCAAAATATTGATGCCTAGACAAAGAGAAAGTAGCAGGTGACTTTTGAAGTTCAAATTGAGTTTCTCATTGAAATAAAAGAAAAACTAGATGTGACTCAACTCTGAAGTTATAATTAGAGAGGGAAATATATAACAATCATTTTTGCAAACACTTCTAAAAGTGACAGTAGGAAAGATTTTTAAGCAAATAATTTTTTCAGGCCCATTTAAAAGATAATGGAGTGTAGTTCTCTTTTGGCATAGGCAAATTATAGGTCAACAATCAGAACATTTGGACTTCATTAAGAAAAACACAGCATTCTGTGGACTGGGAAGCAAGTCACTCCTAGAAACAGAAAGGCCTGTGAATGCACCCACCCCCTAATTGCCCTTTCATTCAAATAACATTGTAGATGTTTTAAATTATTTTCTAATCTCTGTTTCTACAGAAAAAGTAAGTTCTGGTTTTGAAATGAATCCAGCCATTTATATTGGTTAAGGATAATGGGATGAGTGGATATGCCTATTTAAACCTAGTACATAAAGAAAAAGTTATTTGCAACACAATAATTCCAGCATGTAAATTAGGCAAAACAGGATTCATCTTGCTGAGCTTCTAAGTATGTTGATCACAGCTACATGTGTGTCCACTCTTGATGTGAGCCCAATTATACTACTAACTTCTAAGAACTACAGAGTAAACTCACACATGGAACACTAGGCACCTTAGTTGAAAAGCCGCTTATAACAATACACCACCTTAATAACACGTTTTGTTGGGACCAGTTGAGTCCTGGCCTTCAGCTGCTCTTCCCTGTCTAGAGCCTTCTAATTGAAGTTACTAGAAGCTGTGCCTAGCCTAGAGGATCAGAGGATGGGATTTTCACCTGTTGGCCATTGACGGCAGGGTATTTAAGCCTCCATGGTGCTATTAAAGAAGGGCTTTTGTATCAGTGATTGAAGGTCCCTGTGTTGGTCTGTCTCTGCCTGTGTTTCCTCAACATCAGGCCCCTTGCCTGAAGCTTGAGAACTGGGTTCTAGCGCATAGAGCACAGACGTGGGGGGGGGGTACGTTTTACTTTAAGGATTTTTTTTAATCTCCTGAAACATTTAGAGACTAAGTGAGGCATGATTTCCAATCACTTAAATGAATAGAAATCAAAGGAATAGATTTGTACATTTAATTAATTAATTTAATTAAACCTGTTCATCCATGGAATTCAACCCTAAAATAAAAATAACTTTCAAAATTATATTTGAAGCATTACTTGTGTTCCACGTTTTATGAACCAAATTTGACGCTACAAATTTTAACATTTCCAAACAGAACTTTAAGCCAGAACAAAGGGGAGACAGCTACCGAAGACACAAAGGAGGAGCTTAGAAACAGATATCTTCAGTGCCCTTCCAAGCTTTATTCATAAAGTGACCTAATAAATATTTTACAAAACCCTCCCCTAGGTGTTGGCTATATTCTGTCTACTCTTGGATAGTTGCATTGACACTGTGAATCTGTTTCACTGCTGAGTTCTTCACATGTGTTTGCTGTGGGTATTACACCGTGGAATCCTGTTCATACTTCTTGTCCCAAATGGGACTCCCTACCATAAAAAAATGAACAAGAAATATAGACTACAAGTGTTCTTTATAAAATCACTCTCTGTGCACATAGATTAGCATTTTTATTCAGCTGGTTTTTATACACCACTTTCATGCTTAAATTAATAGAAGGATTTCACACTGATGACTGAAAATTTTGATTCTGAATCACGAATTGTAATTAGGTAAATTATCAAAGTCAGAAGTAAAATCTCAAGAGCCCTTTTAAATAGAACCTGCTGGACGTTTTCTTACTGCAATAGAAATCTAAAAATCATAAAAATTCTTAACCCAGGTCATAATTAGTTGTTCAGATTAACCTCATTATATTCACTTCTTTCTTAAATATCCTCAGTGTATTTAAGACAGGTTATAGACATTATAGAAGAAAAGTCTATGAATTTCATATACATACTTTCTAAACAAGTAAACTATAACTTGTTTGTGCTAAAATTCTACTGTCTCTGTGAATCTTTTTATATCTCATATTAAAAGTAGAATTTCTACGAAAGTTCTTTCAATAATCCTTAGCTGGTTAGTGTTAATATGGTCACTCTTCAGGATGAAAACTTTGAAAGTGGAAAAATGAGAGATATTTACTGGTCACGCTGCTCTGGAGAACAGTAAATAATACAGACGAGAAGCCTTGACATTTAAGCCACCTTAAAGTGCAGTCATACACAAATATTTTTCACATAAGTAGGGGTTTTATACAAAGAAGAAGCCAGCCATAGGTTACTTAAATTTTTGTTTTGAAATTAGGTTGTATGAAGTTCTGTATATATTTTGGATATTAACAGATTCATGTTTTCTTCTGTTCCTAAGATTCTCTGGTCATTTTATTTTTTCTTTAATTAGTAGAAGGATTTTTTAATTGGATATAGTCTCACTTATCTATTTATATTATGGTTTCGTGCCTACGGCCATTTCGGAAGAGCAGCAGGTGGCGATTGTGTTCATGGGATCGCCCGACAGGAAGCAAAGCTCTGATGGATGAATCTTCAATAGACAAAGCCCATAGGGCCTGGGACCCAGAATGTTTCTTACTTCTGCTGTGTCTCTGCATTGTCTGCCACTGCCATTTTTCTCTGGTATTGGCACAGTCTGAATGGGCATGGGGAGATTCACACTGCCTTTAATACAGCATGATTATCTCTTGGAAATAACCTATTCTACTGGGCATTTTAACCTGTAGATTATTATGAGGATGATTTCCTCCCTAACCTGTACTATTTAACTGTAGCAATGATTTTATGCAATAATAGTGTCAGTTTAGGTAGAATTTTGATAATTGGGGGTTTTTAGTAAGTATAGTAAGGATTATGAGGGAGGTTAGTTTAGTGGAAAAAATTAACTTAGGTAAAGGTAGGATAAAATGTTGCCCCTCCCTCTGATAATGCAGAGGCTGCAGAGGGTAAAAAGTAAGACCAGGAAGAGTATTCTGAACTAGAACACATGAGCTTCTATTAAAGAACCGTATAGATGGTGACTTAGCTTAATGATTAAGTAAAACAATTGAGTTCCAGTATCACAGTTAGCTTAAATTCTATTAATGTTGGGAGATGTATTCACAGATTTTGGAGGGCAACATTGCTGAAACAAAGCTTTGAAAGTGGCTTAAGTTTACACTAAGATGTTTTTTGTGAATAACTGTGAGGTGGAAAACTCAAGGAAGGAATCTCAAGTTTTAGAAAGGTACATCGTTGAGTGAGGAACAGAAACAAAACAGGCCAATTTATTCTAGCTGATTTGTTTTTCTTGCTTGGACTGGTTGATTTCCAAGGGTTATGATTAATTCCTTACATTTATTTCTTCCCTCAGGTTCCTGCTATAAAACTCAATTACACTAAACTAAACAAAACAACAACAAACTGTTGATTAGTAGGTATGCACCCTAAGGATTTCCTAAAGATTTAAAGAGTACTGATAATTTTCATATATGAAAGTTTAGGTTTGTGATTCTTTTAATATTTTATATAAGATTACTTTTTTGAGATAAATAATAAAATGATTGGTCCTTTGATTGTCACCACAAAAGGCATTCTGGCAGCAAAAGAACTGATTGAGAAAAATACCTTGCTAACTCACACTCTGATAATCAATAACAAGTTACATAGATATGGACCTATGTGAGTTCTTAGGATGACTTTGTTTAATCATTAAAGGAAATAGGAAACATTTTTTCTATTTGTCTTAATTAGAATCATTTCACTTGAAAAACAGAATGGTATTTTTATGTTGCTTGAAAGATTTTGCTGAGGGACATAAACTCTAAGGAAAAAAACAAAGTCTGTTTGAAGGAAAGCATCAAGAGAGACAGAAGGTAAACATGTTGTGGAGGTGAGAAAGAAAAAATAATGAACTGCGACAGGAGATGATGTGTATGTGTTTCCCTTGCCAGACTCAGAGAAGTGAGATTAAAAAAAGTCCAGTTTGTCTGATGGTGGTGGTGCATGCCTTTAATCCTAGTACTCACGAGGCAGAGAAAGGTGAATCTTGTGAGTTCCAAGCCAGTCTGATCTTCAAGAGCTAGCTCTGGGACAGGCTTCAAAGCTACAGAGAAACCCTGTCTTGAGAAACCAAAAACCAAAAACAAAAACAATTAAATAAAAGCCCAAACTAAGAAAAAAGGAAAAAAAAAAGAAAGAAAGAAAAAAAACGAAGAAAAAAAGGAAAAAAGAAAAAAATCCAGTTCTGCTAACTCGGGTTGCTTCTCTTCAGTCCTCAAGCAAGCAGAGTGCTGTTGGAATTGGTCATCATTGCAGACTGGTCATCATGGCAACAGAAGTTTTGGTGCTATCAGTCAATCATTTCCAAGAAGTTATTGCTGAGGCTACTGAAACAAACATTTTTCTTTGTTTTATCCTATATGATTGTCTTAGTTTCAGATTTTATATCTAAGTCTTTCATCCACTTTGACTTGATTTTTGTATATATTTAAACTCCCTGTCCTTCTATCTTTTGTCCTTCCTTTTATATGGATAGATTCGAGGGTTTCAGAGCTATTAGAAAAGCACTCTACTATGAGTATTACATTCAGCTTCATCTATTGGTTAGGGTCTTAGCTGTGGTCTTCCTTGTGTATCCATGGGAATTTTTCTAGAGTTAGGTTTCTTGCTAACCCCAAATGGCTCCCCTCAATCAAGGTATCTCTTTCCTTGCTTTCATATCTGTCCTTCCGCCATCTCAACCATCCCATTCCCTCAAGCTCTCCTCAACCTTCCCCTTCTCCCTTCCTCTTCCCCTTCTCCCCTTCCTTCTACCCCACCCCCATGCTCCCAAATTTTGCCAGGAGATATTGTCTACTTCCAGATTCTAGGTGGCTCTATACATGTTTTTCCTTGGGCTCACTTTATTTCTTAGCTTCTCTATGATTATGAAGTATAGGCTCAATGTCCTTTGTTTATGGCTAGTAACCACTAATGAGTGAATACCTACCAAATTGATCATAAGTGTCTCTGATCCAGTATGCTACGATGCTGTAACAGGTACATGCTGTAACCATACATAGTCATAGATGTTCAAAATGACTTTGGTCACCAGGAGTATGAGTGTCTACAACCTGTTTATATCTCAGGATTTAATGCTTAACATACTTGACTCGGATACAGCTTTCCATTTCCTTTGACCTTTGAGGTTAAAAAAAAATACTTCACCATCATCAGTATTTTCTGCTAGCATACAAAATTGTTCATTTTTTTTCAAGGTGGTCACTATTTATTCAGAATCCTCTAAAAAAACAGATCTGAGAGACTATAAGAAAATTTCTCACTGACATGTCCAGCTGTTTGGGTTTAATTTGATTTCAAATGTAGTCAAGTTTTGACAAGCAAGATTAGCCAACACATCCACCTGTCTCTTTCTTGCTCTCTATTTCTATAGTTCAGTCCTTACAAAAAATGACTAACATTTATCACACTATATTTAATTTGACTAGTACTTTAGAAATAATTCTATAAATAATTATGCATCTCCAATGTTCAAAATATGAGAGAGGAGGTGCTACACTCACACAGATTTTATTAGTGTGATGACTACACTATGGTACTCTTAGACAGCTTGTATAGGTAGAGCATCAGACAGGAAGAAAGTAAAGAATCAGCCATCAGGTTTCCCACAATATGCTTACCTTCTGGGTGCATGGAACCATGCTTCCACATAAATACAATAATATTTCTTCTCCTTGTTGTCTTTGTAACTTCTCAAATAGACACATAAGGACTGATAAATCATAAGTAAAGAAAAAAACAGCTGGATAATAAAGAAATAAATAATACAAATGAAATTTTTAATAAAGACTCAACCATTGCATTTTATAATTCTTATAACTGGTATTAAATTTCTAAAATAGTTTGCTAAGTGAACTATTTTAAATTTCCCTTATTTGTCCAAACCCCGAGTAATATGTAATCTTTGGTGTTTTTTATTCTTTAATAAAAGTTTGAAAAATTGCTTTTCTTCAGTTGTAAAGACTCATTTAACTATGCTGTTGGGAGCTATTTGGAATGCAGTGACACATTAAAATGTTTTCTCTTTCAGACATAGCACCTTACAAGACCTTCTCATTTAACTGCATAGCTATATGAATGTCAAGGGAACCTGAGGGGAAGAACACAAATTTGATGATCTAATGTTCTGTTTTATAACCATTAATATCATCTTACAGCAAAATAAGAGAAAAGTCTAGTACATAGTAAGAGTGGTTTTGAATGTTGCTTATACAGATGTGACTAATAAGATAAGAGCTTCTCTGCCTCTCTGGAGGTATATGAATCACACTTTAAATATATTCTTATTCTTAGGGAAGATTTGTGTAGCTGTGTAAACCCTATTTTCCACATTTTCATAATCTGAGCAATGCCTTAAATCCTGAAACAAATGAAGCTATGAATTGTGAAGATTGTGCTAATGATTAACTCCCACATTTATTTCAGAACAGTCAATCATCTTTGGCTTGAATCCAAATTTACAGACAAACTTCAATTGCCTATCTCCAAAGCAACGAGTCATAATTCAAGATGATAATGCAGGACTCAAAAAGAGAATCATATTAAAAGTGTTTTTTATTGTTGCTGTTTACTTTTTGTTTTATATTTACAGTTTCTTTTCAGTCTCTGCTTTATGTATATTGCAAAAGATATATGACAAGTGCCCAACAACTAAAATAGAGGCGAATATTTAAAGAGCCACCCCACTCTGAATCCTTAGACTCTCTAGAACTTTTATCATGAAGGGAATTTTGGATTTTGTCACATAATTTTTCTGCATCTAACATGATGTTTATGTAGTGAATTGGATTTACTGGTTTACACATGTTGACCCATTTTGCATCTTTGGGGTAAGGATCATAATGGATAACCTTTTTGATGTATTCTTGGATTCAGTTTGCAAGTACATTGTTGAGAATTTTGACATGTTTATTCATTATTGAGATCAGTTGATTTTTTTAAATTTTATTTTGGATCTCATGTCACATTTCCATTGTGAAGGTTCAGGAATCTTGGAAGAAAGGTGGTGAAGAAAGATTATAGGAGCCTGAGGGAGTGGAGAGCATAAAAGAGACTGCTTCCTAGATACATCAAAGAA
Source organism: Microtus obscurus (assembly GCA_963919715.1). Lineage (NCBI taxonomy): Eukaryota > Metazoa > Chordata > Mammalia > Rodentia > Cricetidae > Microtus > Microtus obscurus. The sequence continues at coordinate 11,981 of CAWTZC010000843.1, read as the reverse complement.
ATTACACATATAAACTCACAGCAGTTTTTGTTTTGTTTTTGTTTTTCGAGACAGGGTTTCTCTGTGGCTTTGGAGCCTGTCCTGGAACTATACTTTCAGGGATCATTTCTATAGTTTGTAAACTCACAGCATTTTCAACAGCATGGGATAAAACCGGACTCTCTGAATTTGGCGGACAATGAGGGCTGCTGAGAAGCCAAGGACCATGGCACCGGTTTTGATCCTACTTCATGTTCTGGCTTTGTGGGAGCCTACCCAGTTTGGATGTTCACCTTCCTAGACCAGGATTGAGGCGGGAGGACTTTGGACTTTCCACAGGGCAGGGGACCCTGACTGCTCTTCAGGCTGGAGAGGGAGGGGGAGGAGTGGGGGGGATGGAGGAGGAGGGAGAGGAGGGGGAGGGAAATGGGAGGCAGGGAGGAGGCAGAGACTTTTTTCTCCAATAAAATAATAATAATAATAATAATAATAATAATAATAATAATAATAATAAAAAGACCTGTGCCAGCTCCAACCAAACAAAATCCTACTAAAGTGCGGGAAGAGTGGACACAAAAAATCGCAGCACTGGATAAAGATCTATAGGTGTTTGACAGATTCTGGGAGAAGGGGAATTCAAATTATTTAAATTACGTGACCTTTTATAGGTTGACCATACCCCCAGGGCTCAAAGTTGAGTAGGATGGGATGTAAGGCTGGAGAAGGCATTTATGGGAAGAGTTGGATGAAATGAATATATTCAAAATGTATTGAATGCAATTCTCAGGGTATTATTAAAAATAATGTTTCGAAAGCAAAGGCTTCATTGTTGATGTTTGCTTTTAGTAATATAACAAAATGTCATGTTTAAATCGGTATCATTGTTTAATAAAATTCATTCTCTTGGACAACATATGATTGACTACCAGGACCCCCTCATCAACCTAATAGTCACCTGATCTGCCCAGTTTTTCTATTGTTTGTGTTCACTTCTTGTTGGCAACTGTTCAGAAGTCTTTTCAAAACTTACACTACTTGAAAAAATCTTTGTGGATGCATAGACATTTATAGTTTTCCCCAAATGAAAATTCTCAGTCTCACTACCATAAAAGTACAGATTTGGCAGAATTACCTATGAGGCATGGTATATTAAGAACTGAACCATCGTCTACACTGCCAGTTTAAGGAATCTTCCATTCAGGAGATCTTGTCTTTCTCCTGAGTAAATAGGGAGCATGGGGACCTTGGGGGAGGGTTGAAGGAGGGTGGGGAGACACAGGGAGGAGAACAGAGAAAAACGTAGATCTCAATAAAAATCAATAAAAATTAATGAAAAAAAGGAAAAAAGAAATCATCCATTCATGTATAGTTCTACTTCTTTTTTGCTTTCACGTTCAATCTTCATTAATTATTGTCACCATGAAAAACTCTGTGCATAGCTAAGCCTGTCAGTATTTTATTTTGTAGTGAAACACTCTGACCAAAAAGCAACTTAAGAAATAAAGTTTCTTTTGGCTATAGATCAGAGAGTGCTAGAGTCTGGAAAGGGGAGAAAGGCCTGGCAGCAAGTGGCTAGAGAAGGAAGCGGACTGAGCGTATTTCCTCTGTCCAAGGATACAGAGACCTGGAAGTGGGCAAGGCTCTACATTCTCACAGTCATACCCTAGTGTCATACTTTCTTCTGTAGCACTTTTATTCCTAAATGGATAAATCTCCCCAAACAGCACCGGGGATCAAGTGTTCAAATACAAGGTCATATGGGTTTTATCTCCATACAAACAACTGTATTAGATAAAGACTAGGACTACTTTTTCTGCTTTTTTAGCCTATCCACTTTTATTTTCCCCTCATGATATTGCTCCTTGAATCCCCCTTCTCCACCTGCTTCACAAGTTGCTTTCCCCATGTCTCTCCATTCCAGCTGACTACCCATGTCCTGAGAGATCCCTAATCCTTAAATCTATTTATGTCAGGGTACTAGTTAATGAATAATCCCAGAAAAAACTAGCTTCAAATTAAATGTGACGTGGCCTTTATATATATATATATCCTAAATTAAGTCACATTTTATTGACTGTTTACTCTGAGCTTCAAGCACGTTATCTTCCATTCCCCAGAGCTGTTGTCTGACCTTCAGAGGGGCTGTATTTTATCCTTACCTGAAACACCATGCTCCATTTTCCCACTCTGCCTATTGTAGACACTTCCAGATATTTCTTCCTTTTTACTTATTCTTTGTATCTTCATCACATCATGCATCTTTATTCCATTCATTTCCCCATTCTGTTATTGCAACCTCCCACATCCAAAATACAATACAATAAAATAAACTGTAAGGAAACCAATCCATCTCTTTATGAAAGCTGTAGTGTGACACAGAGAGTCACGTAGTAAGCCGTTCCAACCACATATCTTTACTTGCAACTCTTCATTGCATAATCATTGGTCTGGTTTGAAGCCTCTGGTTTCTGCTACACTATTTAATAATGCTGGTCCCTTACTGGGACTCCTCTTGGTCATCTTGCTGTTGCCCTGAGTTGTGAAAATTCTACAGCTCTAGGTCTGCAGAACTGATCCCTTCATGTATTCCAGCAGATCACAGATTGGGTGATGCTGAGGTGGGTCAACTCATAACCCTGGTTCTGGGCCTGGGTAGTTGCAGGGTTGGTCAGCCCACCAGCTCTCCCCTGTCCTCACCACCATGGTGAGCTCTCCTGCATAGCTCTGGTGAGTTCACCTCTTGAAGCTATGAACAAGGGGCCGGACCATTTTTGCTTTCGTTTGCTCAGGGTCAGTTCTCCTGCACCTACACCTTCAGGGTCAGTTTTACTGTGTTGCCCAGGCCTGCCATAGGGGACACTCTCTGGAACGCTGCAGCTGATGAAGGGCAGGACCAGTTTTCCAACTCATCCAACCTCAGACCTCATGGCCAGCCCTCCTATCTGTCTTAGGTATTAGGAAGTTTTTCTCTCCCATGCCGATGCTATTACATGGCAGGTGAGTAAAGGGGACAGCTCTTCTATGCTCACAATTAAGGGGCTAATCTTACCCACACCTCCGCCAACGGATTGGCTCTATTGTGCTGCCAGGTGAGATGCATGGCCTGCTCTTTTGAATGTTGCATGTAGCTGGTGGGGGCAGGAGCAAGTGTCCCACCCTTGTGACCTCAGGGACAGCTCTCCCCTACCCATGCCTTCAAATGACAGAGGAGTCATATGGACAGTTCCCTAATGCTAAAACTTTGGGGCTGGCTCACCCACACATCCATCAAGGAGTTAGACTCAATTATTGTGCTGCCCACGTGAGGGGAGACCCTTCCAGAAATAGCTTTTATACCTGTGATCTATATGTAAATTATTATATATATTTCCAGTTCTAATTCAAGACTCCTTATAACTGAAAATTAATGTTACTGTATTTAAGATGTGTAGAGAAGTACTTGTTAAAGAACTGTACGTTTATTTTCTGCCCCCTATATGTCTTTTAGTCCAGTGTTGCCAAGACTAATGATCTAAGGGTTCTGTGCTTTCTGTAGCTCATTTTAAGCTGTCATTTTAATGACTCTCAAAACTCATAGTTCTTCATACATTATATATTTTAACTGATGTGAATATTTTCTACTTATATCTGTAATGAAAATAACAAGTGGTTAAAATTTATGTATTTTTCTTACATCTTAATTCCATTTTGAATATTTTAAGTGCTACAGTCATAGAGTATAATTTATGAACTCCTTTTAAAGAGTTTTGTCAATCTGAAATTAGGGCCTTAACCTATCAAGCTCAGACCACTTGACATACTAGAAATAACAGAAGACATATAGATTCCCATTTATTGCAACAATCTTATTTGGCCTTGACTATTTCTGAACATCAGCCCCACACTTTGAAAATGACTTCTGACATATGCTATGGTTTGGTTTTGCTTGACATTGAAAAAATACTTCAGAAACAAATATTTTCAATGTGATTCAATAATTTTATAATGCTTTTTTTAAAAGTAGGCAAATGAATTTGCAGTGACTTAAAAATGTCTGCAAGGTAGAAAAGCAATTGAGAGGTAACATTGAAACCAGGACACAAAAATGTTTTAAGTATCCTAAATCATGACCACTGAATCTGTGAGTTAAAATCTGCATTGAATAGCATAACTGAATGTAGGTTTCATGAAAATTTAGCAACTGTAAAATGTTTCTGGATGTTACCAAACATTAACTATCTAAAACATAATATACCTGATTTTTTTTCTGGCAGCCTTTGCCCAGGTTGTCTCTTGCAACTTCACTGGAGTCTCAGTTCTGAACACTGACCTGCACTTTGCACCTCACCTGTTTTCATACCACATGCTACCAATGAGTGCTTATGATCAGGTCAGAACATAAACAATTAAATAAATTATATAAACAATAAGGGGTCTCATTCTTAGTAATGGCTAACCTTTCTTTCCACAAATAATCAAGAAAATTACAACACTAAGCATATATGCACCAAGATCTTGTGCACACAGTTTCATAAACAGCAGACTAATAGAATTAAAAACATGCAATAATACAATTCCAAAGATAGTATAGGATTTCAGTACCCCGCTTTTTCCAGTAGATAGGTCATCTGGCACAAAAATGAAGGGACACGCAAGAACTAAATGGCATCTTACATCAAACGGACCTAACAGAGTCTAAAGAATACTTCACACACAAAGAATATGTATGCATCCACCCAGCACCAAATGGAAGCTTCTGTAAACTTCTCAGCTTATTAACTAAAATAATTTTTAATTTACTTTTCTCAACTTGAGTTTTCATGTAACTGTTGAATTAAGTTGTACTTTGATGTACTTTGTTGGCTATAAATTTTGTTTTCAAGTTTGTGTGTGTGTGTGTGTCTGTGTTTGTGTCTATGTGTGTGTGTAAGTGATAATGCCAGAACTGTAAATGGTAGTCCTAGACTTCAAAGTCCATTAAAACATGTGAGTCTCTAAAACAGTGTGCTATTACATTGAAAAAATATTTTCTAATAATGCTACAGGAAATGAGAATGTATATTATTTCTGGTCATCCATAATAGGGGGTAACCCAAAGGTTAATTGTCACACTACAAGCACTGAAGTGCTTAGATTTTCAAGCAGGAAGCATCAGATAATGTGCTTCACTTGAAAGTTTCTAATAGAGTCTCTTGTGAAGGTTGTGTTTGCCCAATTTCTAGATTAGGTAAATATATGATTAAATTTAAAATTATCACTTGAGGAGATCTGAACCCAAGGAATATATTAAATTATATGAAAAAATATAATTTGTAAGCTGTAGAAGATTTTACTTTGTTATGTTCAGCCTGGATTTTAAAGATAAGTGTAGCAAAAATTAAATATATTCATGTTTGATGTTTTGTTAATATCAATAAAACAAGGCTGTAGTTATTTCAAAACATATTTCATGTTTACAAAATATAATTTTTCAAGGTTGACTGCATTAAGCTTTGAAAGATTGGTTAAACTTAAACAGGCTAAGTACACAGTAGAGTAACTGGTTAACTCTTAAATCAAGTCACAACTTCTTATTAACTTTTCTGTGAGTTCTGCCAAAGGTTCAGTGTCATTGGAATCAAAAGATATTCTCATAAAGATGTAGCATGACATACATGACATAGATATGGAGACTGTTTCTAAAATTTGGTTTAAAAAAGTTGTGTTTAAGAAAAGATAAGAGTGGTGTAATTTTATAAGATGTACAAAATTTATCAGCATGTAGGTAGCAGCTAAAAAGCAAGAAGAATATTAGGTTGGCTGAGCAAAGTCAACTGAGACTAAAGAGTCTGAGACACAAGAGATGAAACTAGAGTTATGGCCGCAGATCCTTTATAGCTCATTAAAAAGCGAGAATAAACAGTTCCTAAAAAAAAATAAACAGTGAATGATCATCTAGAACATACTACTGATCTTTTAGCATTCTTCTCACCTAGCTGAAATCTATGAATGACTCTTAAGCTTGGATGACTTGTTAGAATAGCTGATGTAAAGCAAGGATGGCCTTTTGATTTTGTATTCATTCTGTTTTAAGTTAATGTTTCCCAAAAGTATGACAATTATTGTTATGGTGGTAGGAAACATCTTTTGAATCTAATAGACTCTGCGTAAAAGCATAGAATTGGGATGCTCTGAGTGATTCTATTCAGGATGAAAGATAGATGAGAAAGTTATTAGTTGCTTAACAAATGAAAGCAACTGATGTGGGGAAGTTTTTCTCTATATGTATTGATTTTATTGGTTAAGGAATAAAGAAGATGCTTGGGCCTAGGATGGTGCACAATAGAGCTAGGTGGGAAAAGTAAACTGAATTCTGGAAGAAAGTAGTCAGAGTCAAGGAGATGCTATGTAGCTGTCGAAGGAGAGAGACACCAGAGAACCTTACCAGAGAAGCCATAGAATTGATGGAGAGTGGGGGAAAGTAGGGAAGACTGCATGGGAGAGTTTGGAGGGAGAAAAAGAAAGCAAGAAATACTAAAATTATACTATTATTTCAAAAGTAAAATAAAAAATTTCTATTAAAAAACTAAAACATTTCAGATAAAGTAAATAAATTTCTCATATTCATACATCTAATATTAGGTTGGAGTCCAAGCACAGATTACCTCATGACAATAGCTCAAATTGACATTTTTATGCTGCAATACATTCAAATATAAACTTCACACTAAAATATCATAAATTTCACTTAGTTTTTATAGGGATGCATGCAAGTGTACGTGTGTGTGTGTGTGTGTGTGTGTGTGTGTGTGTGTGTGTGTGTTTAGTTCAGAAGACATTTTATGGGAGTCAGTTCTCCTTTTTTTTTTTTTTTTTACAATGCAGTCCTCAGGGATCTAATGTAGGTCATCAAGTACAGTACCCTGTACCTTCACCCACTCAGTCGTCTTGTCAGCCCAACTTTCCACTTTTGTTCCTTAGTCTAGGCTTCCTGAGTATGGATTAGGATTTGATAAGTATATGAAAGCATTATAATTTGTGTTCTAGAAAAATGATTAACTGTAATTTACTAAAATCCCATGTATAAAATACAATTTAAATTATTAAAAAGCGTTTAACTCCATTCTCTTATGTCAAATTAACAATAAGTTTGGGCAGGCATTTTGTCACTTGTGATTCATCATAGAATTTCAGGGTAAATAATGTGTCTTGACAGGGGTGGGAGTGAGGTTGGGGGAAAAGGGAGAAGCGAAGAGGGAAGGGAGAAGGAAGGGCTGGCAACAGCTTGGGGGGAGTAGGAGTGTGGAGATGGAGGAAGGACAGATATAGGAGCAGGGAAGAAGATACCATTAAAGATCCATTTTAGGGTTGGCAAGAGACTTGGCTCTAGAGGGGATCCCAGGTGTCCATGGGGATGTCCCCAGCTAAGTCCTTGGATAGCAAAGGAAAGGGTGCCTGAACTGGCCTTGGCCGCTATCACGCTGATGATTACCTCGAATATCACCATAGAATCTTCATCCGGCGACGAATGGAGGTAGAGATAGAGACCTTCATAAGAGCAACGGACTGAGCTCCCAAGGTCCAGTTGAAAGGCAGAAGGAGGGAGAAGACTAGCAAAGAAGTCAGGACCGCGAGGGGTTGGTCCACCAACTGAGGCAGTGTGTCTGTACTAATGGGAGCTCACCAAATCCAGATGGACCGGGTCTGGAGGAGCATGTGATCAAACCGGACTCTCTGATTGTGGCTGACAATGGGGGCTGACTGAGAAGCCATTGATAAAGGCACTAGGACTTGTTTTTACCGCATGTTCTGGATTTTTGGGATCCTAGTATATATGGATGCACAGCTCCCTAGGCCTGGATGTAGCAGGGAGGACCTTGGACTACCCACAGGGCAGGGTTCTTTGCCCTCTCTCAAGCAGGGTGGGAGAGGAAGGAGGGGATGTGGAGGAGCGGGAGGGGATAGGGAGGAGGGAAGGAAGTGTAAATAATTGAATGGAAAAATTAAAACAAAAGAATGTGTCTTGAATGTCTATATGTTTCTTTCATCACAGTGATTTGGGTGGGTAATACAGTTCAATGTCCATGAGAAAGTTCCTTGAGATAATGTCTAAGCTAAGAATTGTAAAATAATAAGAAATCAGGGCAAGAAAAAGCTTCCTTGAAACATTTCTGTATAAAACACATAAGTTGAAAGAACGCACAAATGACATTGTCTCACTTATATGCAGGGAATATAGGCACAAATATATTTGAAAGGTTTAAAGACAAAAGTCAATGACCACTTAAATTATGACATGAGTGGAAAGGGAAAATTTTGTTTATGGTTCTAACTTTGGAAGCTCAGGGGCAATCTGACACTGGTAGCTGCAGGGTAAAGGAGACTTTGTGTGTCCTTGGCAAGAACATAGAAGAATGTAAAGGGCGCTCTTTACGCGTTTGATAAGGTCCTTGGGGATATGAAAGTCTTCATAGTGATCTGGGCTGCTCTTAAGGATTTGTAAAGTCAGTTTTTCAGTAAGAAAGTAAGGAGAGGAAAAGAAAATACCAGTTCCCTAACATGGAGGAACACTGTTTTTGTAAGTAGGGCACACTACATGTGCCTCGGTGCACTACCATATGAAGACTGGCTGGATCACCACTTGTCAAAGATTCACAGTCAATCTAAATTTCATTCCCCATGATTTCTGAATTACGCTTTTCCGGTTGACCTGTTTCTAGTATGTGGTCATTCGGATATTTTTATTTTGCTGGGTTCATGTTGGTAAACGTGTTGCTCAACTGTAAGGGATATAGATCCAAAATGTGTGTTTATTTTAAATTGCAGGACTATTTTAGTTTGGGTGCAATGACAACGAAAAAAAAGAAACTTAAATTCCTACAGTTGATCTGAATCTTATTCAATCTCAAAACATTCATATAGCAATTTCACTTGGGAATAGAACCTCTAGAGGTTAGATAGGCAGAGAGATTTCTTATTATGAAGAAAATATTCTTCAAAAGCTTCCTCTAACCATCCCTGCTATTTCATTTGTTCTTCAAGGTGATACTATCAATAATTTGAGAATAAAGGGGAAAAATAATGTTCTCATACTTAGTTAAATGTATTTATTACATCGTGTGTGTGTATGTACATGTGCCCACAGGTGGAGATCAGAGGACAATTTGCAGATGTTGTCCTTCTCCTCACCCCATTTAAAATACAGGGATCAAATTCAGGCATTAGTTTTGGCTATAGCATCTTTACTTATTTATACTCATATATTTCTATAAAACTAATGAAATTATTTAAGTGACGAAGGTGCATATTATTTCCTATTGTCATTAATTTCCCTCTATTCCATTACTATAAGAAATACACATATGGTTATGCGATTGAAATATCTAGTGCTATATTTTTTAAATTTAGCAGTAATATTATTTAGGAACTAAATACCATCCTTTTTGGAAATAAATCTTCAGCTTCTCTTTAATATATTCAAGTTTACAATTAAGTACCAACCAAAGGAAATATTATTTTGACAAACTTTCTTTTAAAAAAACACATCTGGGGCTGTTATTACAAACCTTTGTTTGAATTCCATTTGGTTCTGACTCATGATTGTGAATCTGAAGGCTAGGGTACATCACTCTTTTTGACTGTATACAAAGATAAATCTTGAAAGGTTGAAAAATATCACGAATAAAAAGTGTCATGTTTTATTTGTGTACTAGTTCCCATTCTTCTCAAGGTCTCAAGTTACATCCTTTTCAATTGGTTTCCTGAGAAGGAATGAAAGATACAATCTGACATGCTCAGGTGTGATGATTCATTTGCCCTCTGCCTCTAATCTACTAACCCTGTGTCAATTTTTCCAATTCCTGCGGAGTCTTTTATATTATTTTTTTAAAGAAAACAAACTGTTTTCATTTTATATACCAATCCCAGTGTCCACTCCCTCTCCTCTTCCCATTCCCTCCACTCCTCACAGAGTATGAGGCACATTGTTTTGTGGGGAAGGCCCAAGGCCCTCCCTACTATATCTAGCCTGAACAAGGTGTCTATCCGAAGAGAATGGGCTCCGAAAAAGCCAGTAAAACCCTTAGGGATATATCCCGGTGCCATTCAGTGGCCCCATAGTGTGCCCCAACCATACAACTGTCACCCACATTCAGAGTGTTCAGTTTGGTCCTATGCTGGTTCCTTCTTTGGATGAAGTTGACAAGCTCCCATTAGCTCAGGTCAGCTATTTCAGTGGTTGTCCCCATCATAGTCTTGACCTCTTTACTCATATTCTCACTCCTCCCACTCTTCAACTCGAGTTTGGGAGCTCAGCCCAGTGCTCAGCTGTGGGTCCCTGCCTTTGTTTTCGTCAGTTGTTGGATGAAGGTTCTATGGTGACATTTAAGATTTTCATCAGGCGATGAAAGGAGACAGAGACAAGACCCACATTGGAGCACCGGACTGAAATCTCAAGGTCCAAATCAGGAGCAGAAGGAGAGAGAGCACGAGCAAGGAACTCAGGACCGCGAGGGGTCCACCCACACTCTGAGACAATGGGGATGTTCTATCGGAACTCACCAAGGCCAACTGGCCTGGGTCTGAAAAAAGCCCGGGATAAAACCGGTCTCGCCGAACATAGCAGACAAGGAGGACTACTGAGAACTCAAGAACAATGGCAATGGGTTTTTGATCCTACTTCACATATTGGCTTTGTGGGAGCCTAGGCAGTTTGGATGCTCACCTTACTAGACCTGGATGGAGGTGGGTGGTCCTTGGACTTCCCAGAGGGCAGGGAACCCTGATTGCTCTTTGGGCTGACGAGGGAGGGGGACTTGACTGGGGGAGGGGGAGGAAAATGGGAGGCGGCGGTGGGAAAGAGACAAAAATCTTTAATAAATGAATAAATAAAAAATAAAACAAAACAAAACAAAAAAAGATTTTCATCAGTCTGACTACAGGGCAAGGTAGTTTAGGCACCCTATCCACTGTTGCCTAGGATCTTAGCTGGGGTCATCCTTGTGGATTCTTGGGAATTTCTTTAGTGCCAGGTTTCTTGCTAGCCCCGTAATGACTCCCTCAATCAAAATGTCTTGTTTTTTGCTCTCCACATCTCTGTCCTTCCTCCATCTTGACTATTCTGTTTCCTCAAGTTTTCCCCCCACACACTTTTTCTCCTGACTTCCTTCCTCTAGCATCCCCGTGCTCCCAGATCTTGTCTATTTCCACTTCACAGGTGGATCTATACATGTTTTTCTTAGGGTTCACCTTGTTTCTTAGTTTCTCTATGGTTGTGGACTATAGACTCATTATTCTTTACTTTACAGCTAGTATTCACTTATGAATGATAACATATCATATTCATCTTTCTGGGTCTGGGTTATGGGGATGTTTTTTCTACTTCCATCCATTTGTACCCTGCATCATTTAACCTCCATCCTCTCTTTCCATCCCAAATCTGCCTCTCATCTCTCCTCTCCCCTCCACTTCTCCTCTGTCTCCATTCCTCCCATGGAATCAACAAATCATGGCACATTAATTTAAGGCAGTATTATTTTGCTGTAGAAAAAAAGTCATTACAAAATTAGCTAGCAAATGGATGAAACTAGAAAAAATTCATTCTGAGTGAGAAGACACAGACTCAAAAGGACAAAAAAATATACATATATATTCTTATTTCTTATTTACTGGAGAGTTGATGTATTTGCTAGAGCATGACTCTGATTATTTCATTAAATCTCCAACTGTGAATATTTTCTAGATTAGAAAATGCAAGACTAAGGGGATTACATAATGAAAAATTTCTGAAAACAAAGTTATTGAAAATGGGAATGCAAAGTTTTTGGGGTTTTTCTTAGTTACTTTTGTCATTGTTGCAACCAAATACTTGACTAGAAGAAATTTTGTAAGCAGGGATTTATTTTGGCTCATAGTTTGATGAGCTTCATGGTGGTAGCAGAAACATCCATCTGAGACCCCTCCCTTCATTACTTATCCATGGAACACATAGCAGAACAGATTGCTGGGTATAGTAGGAGGAGCGGCAGGGTGTGTTCGGCCACCTG
>CAWTZC010000842.1:0-21082 GCA_963919715.1 Microtus obscurus | reverse complement strand
AAATGGCTTGATCCCCAGATGATTATTACAATTCACACAACTGTATTTTGCTAATGTTATAGCAAAAAAATCCCCTTAAAGGATTTATACAAATTTTAAATGGCTCTCTCCAATGAAGGAACTGCATATATAATGACACACACACAAAAAATATTATGGAGCATAATAAGGTTCCTTGTAAGCAGCTTATGAAAACTTTATGGGCGATCCAGATGCAAACGGATCTGACATGATAACACCTTGTTGACTTTTGCTAGGGCAAGGTGGAAAAGCTCTTGCAATGCATTATGAAAACCCACCTATATATATTTGGGGTCGAGGATATGTTTATGCTTTTTTCACAGAAAGAAAAATAAAAGCTGGGCCTGATGTCGAGGCTGCGCCGGACACAGAGGAGTTCCTGAGGCGATTGCAGAGAGGTCCTTAGTCTAGCTTTTCCTGCCCCCAAGGAGAGGAGTCCCTGATAACAGAACCTGCTGCTCCACTCTCACAGGGTGTCAATTCTGCCTCCTGAGTCCAGGGAGTCCCAGCCGAGATAATGCCAGGATGTGCTTCAGATAGCTGAATCCAGCTCACCCAGGAATCCCACCGGGCCCTGAAGCACAAGTGCTAAACTGCTTCTGCAGCTTGAACTCTGGTCTGCTTTGGAGCTGAGATGACTGACATCAGACTGTTTTAATCTCTGGGACACAGAACTCATTTTAATTGCAACACAACCTCTTCTACTAAAGAAGGGGAAAGATTGGGGTTCCTGTGACTGTTGCTCTGAGTCTGTAAATGGTGGTATTTGACAACAATGTATGTCATTGTACTTACTGAAATTGATCTAATGATATTTTGTAACTGCTTATAGATGTTGGGAAAGGTTTTACACATGCTGTAAAGTGTTTGGGTTTAATGCATATGTTAAGAATTTTAGATTTTGATCCCTTTTTCACCTCCCTAATTGATGGCAGGCAAGCACACGTAACTTTTTGTGGAGTAGGTATTTAGGAAGGAGGACATACCATGGGCCAGACTAAAAGGTAGAATACTGGGTTTGGAAGGTGCCCTTTCTTCTTGTCTGGAGATGGAGTTATTGGTGCCAAAATTATATCATATCTTTTGTTTAAGGAGCACCTATGAGATTTTTTCATTAATGATAGATACAGGGGCCCAATGACGGGAATTAGTGTGGATCCTCACCTAAATTTCAAACTGATACAGGGGTCGTACAGGCCGGTTCAACATGGCACAGCTCAAGGTACGAGGGCGCCTCCACATAGCCTAAGACAGGGTGCCCTAAGATCTGCTTACTTTAATCCTACTAGATACCTTTTTATTTGAGAAGCTCTCCTAAGAAAACTAATGCTATTCATATAAAAACCCCTCTGTTCCCGGAGAGGTAAATTACTTCACCAGTCGAGAGAGGAGGGTCTCTCCTTGTCCCAGTCCCTTCTCCTTTAGATCTGACACCATGGTTGACTCTGTCTTGGTGCCCTCCACCTATAACTACTTGCCTTTATATAAGAAAGGAGGAATATAGTTGGGAGTCAAGTTTCCCCCAAAGATTGTTACAGAAACCATCACCTTGGGGAGCCTGTAGGGAACCCCAAACCCATAATTATGTTAAGAATAGTCCTATTGGCAAAACCTGCCCCACACCCAATTAGCTATTCGCCAATTGCTAACGAACCTAATCTGATAGTTGAACTGCCTTAAATTCCAGCTATCCAGGGAACCAGGTGGCAACCCTGACTTCTTGGCCTACCTGACCGGATGGTTACGCGGACTGGGACCACGCGCCAGATTCCATGCTCCTGTGCCCTGCTCCCCAAGCCTCATTCAGGGGGCAGGGTTATAAGTTGTTACCCTGTCCACAACGAAGGTTTTGACAAAAAAAAAAAAAAAGAAACCAATGGAAACATAAAAAAAAAAAAAAAAAAGGCCTTAAAAGAAATCCCTAGGTCCTCCAAGAGGACTTTGGAACTCGACCTCTAGACTACAGTTTCAACCTTGCCAGTATTTTCAAGCTGTTTGTATACTAACAGACTGTGTACTTTGCATATATATGTATAATTAAAATGAAGCATGGATATAAAATGTATAATAAATATTGAAATAAATATATTAACAATAATAAAAAAAAAAAAAGAAATACAATTTATACACATACACAGGGAGAGAGAGACACACAGAAAGAGGGAGCTAAAAGTAGTATATGTACTTATGTATACAGAGAAATATTTAAATGATATGAATATATCATTATATGTATGATGATTAAATATTAAAATGTATAAAGTTCCAATAAGAGGTCTTTGGGCAGAAAATAGAATGGTAATATAATTTTACAATCTAAAAATTCTTAAATCTGAGCACACAATTAGACACTATATAATCCATCATCATTAATTGAAATATTCTATTTACTTGGTTACGTGTGAGAGCATTTTCATAGGTCATTTTTGCTCTATTTCAAAGAAAAATATTTTAAATTTAATTTATAATATCACCCCAACATGTCAGAAGATAATACTTTAGCAAGGTTACATTGTGTGTTTTTCTCTGAGTCTGTGGTATACAGTAATGTGTTGTTCTGGATACATATGAGAGCTTTGTTTGGAAAAATTCCGATGACTTTATAAAAATCTGAAATATTTATTTTTTATATATGTAGCACCACATTTAGCTCCCTAACAAACTAGCAATTAATTTAGGAGAATAAGTTTTTCCATAGAGGCAGCCAAATGTAAAAGTTTGAATTTGCTTGATTTTATAAGAGTAGAACATCCCTTCTCTGTAAGTATAAATATATATGTTCCCATAGCACTTCTATTTTGGTTCTTTTGAGGCTTCTATTTCTTTTTTTTTACTTTTTAAAAAATTTATTTGATTTTACATTCCAACCTCTTCCCCCTCCTTTCAGTCCTTCGATTTCCCCCTCCCCCTCAATCCATTCCCTCCTCTGTTTTTTTATTCAGAATGTGGCAGGCCTATGTATGGGTATCGCACAGAAATTACATATTAAGTTGCATTAAGATTAATCACCTAATCCTTTATTAAGGCTGGAAAAGGCAATCCATATAAGGAATAGTTTCCCAAGAGTCCAGCCACAACATTCAGGGCAGCCTTTTACCATCGTTGGAGTCTCACAATGCGAGACCAAGCTACACAACTTTCACATATATTGTGAGGGCCTAGGTTGGCCCCATACAGACTCCCTAGTTGTTGGTTCAGATTCTGTGAGTTCCCAAGTAGCCAAGTTAGTTTTTTTTTTTTTTCTCTGTGACTTTCATGTGGCAATGTCCTTAGATACCACTTTGTCTCTTACAGTGCTTTTTTCTCCCTTCAGTGGGATTCCCTGAGCTTTGTCAATTGTTTCTACTGTGGGTCTCTGTTTCCATCGGCTACTGGATGAAGGCTCTCTGATTACGAGTGTAGTAGTCATCAATTTGATTGCACGATTTACAGGAGTTGGTCAGTTCAGGCTATCTATCCACTAAACAGCTAGGAGTCTTGGATGAGGTCATCCTTCTAGATTCCAGGGTGTTCCCTTTGCACCAGGTTTCCACCTGATTCCAAAATGTCCCCCTTTCCACTCATCTCTTTTACTACTCTTCCTCTCCATCCACCATGAACTTGATCTCTCTCAAGTTCCCATGCTTACCCTTCCCAAGTCCAGGCAAGAGATGCCTGTTATCCCCTTCCTCAGGAGATTTATGCATCCTGTCCTCTACTCCCAGGCCTTCCTTGTTACTGTCCCCCTGGGTCATTGAATTGTAGTATGGTTGTCCTTTACATTACATCTAATATCCATTTACGATTGAGTATATCTCATGCTTATCTTTCTGGGTCTGGGTTACCTTACATGGGATGATTTTTTTTCTAGTTTTTATCTGATTTTGCCAAGATGGAAAAATATATCTGCCCAGTTTCCCAGTGGAAATTGGTGTTGTGGGAGCCTACCCAGTTTGGATGTTCACCTTCCTAGACCAGGATTGAGGGGGGAGGATCTCTTGGACTTTCCACAGGGGCAGGGAACCCTGACTGCTCTTCAGGCTGAGAGGGAGGGGGAGGAGCGGGGGGAGGAGAGGAGGAGAGAGAGGGAGGAGTGAAATGAGAGCGGGGAGGAGGCAGAAATTTCTTTTTTTTTCAATAAAAAAAATAAAAATAAAATTTTCTAGAAATATTCCATAAATCTTAGAATGTTATAAATATTATGTTCTCCTTCATATTAAAAGTTAAATATCGAAGGATCACAAATAACAAAATGATTTTTAGTGATTGATAAATTTCAAAGCTTTTAAGATGAATTATTTTTAATGCATTCTAATAGAAAGTAGATAAATGCTAGGCATGTTCTAAATTCACACACACATACACACACAATCACATACACCTCTTGCATACTCACACACGAACTCTCACACACACTCCCATGAAATATTATCCCATTCAATAATTGCAAAAAATGCAATAACTATAGTCATGAGAAGCTCCGCAATGTTTTAATTTTACACAACAAAAACATCAATCTAACATATATTGTTAGAGAAACCTAACAAAGAATATGTTTTTTTTCTTTTTGGTTTGCATTTATGCTCCTAACTTTTGAAATTATTCATCCCATTAGAAAGCTTCTACCTATGTTTCAACATGACAAAATCCAAAGGGAAATATATTGCACATCAACTCAGTATCCACGTTTGTGATGTTGCTCATTCACTAACATTGTTTACAAAATCATTCTTTAGAATTTCTTAAATTTTCCATACTTTTACTCAACAGATATTTTAAAAATTCTAGTAAAAGAAACCCCTACTCTGTTTATTTCTTTGTGTTTTTCTTTATTTTAGCAGTAATTTTTCTTATTTTCTATATTGTTAGTTTGTGCAACCCAAAACATATGACTTAAAAAGGATTTTGTATCGATTTATCAAAACTTTTGCGGTAATTTATTATGTGTGAGAAAAAGTCTAGATACCAAAATGAATGTTATTGCTATGACTGTGGAGTAGGAACCATTCCATCACTTAGCATTTTATTTTCAGCTTTCATGCCTGGTGTGGATTTCCTTTTTTTACAACAGGCTGCAGAATGTGAACTGGCAGATTATTAGATGACTATGAAGGAGTCCCTGTGGAAGCAATCTTACATGCCTGTTTCCAGATTCTTTTCTTATGGTCAACAAGGCAGGACTTGTGCTCTCAGTATAGCGTTTTCTGTGTATAAAGAGTGAAGTGACTCTCAACTACTCAGCACCATGACCACAGATTAAACTTGTCTCTGTTGGAGTCTTATTGGTATCTAGTTCCTGTACCTTTATGGGGTTGACTTTAGATTGATACTCTTTTGGTTGGTAGTTCTTTTTCCTGAGTAAACACAAACCTCAAGCTACAGTGAGGAGTAGGAACTTTATGCCTTCATCCCCAAAGAGAACTCTTTCATGGGAACTTTATTCGTTTTGTCGCAGTTGTCCCTGAGATTCATTTTTGCTTTATTAAATGTTTATCAAGATATGTTTGCAAATTCTACCATGTATTCCTTCTGTCCAGAAGAAAAATATTTTATAAAGTAATGTTATTCCTCCTTTTGAAAAAAAAATGAATAACCACCAAAAAATGATCTCTATCATTCTTGTCATCCTAAATTGAAGTCAAAGATGAAATTATATATACACACAGGGAGAAAATAATAATGAAACTCCAACAATAAGCATCTGTAATCTTGCATGTACTTTTAAAATTTTCTGGGTGATATACTTCAATAGTAGATTTCCTACTTCAAGGAAACATTCAATACTAATCAATATTTGTGATTTGCTCCCTGTTGTTATTAGAAAAGGCCACTGCACTTTTTACACATATTATAAAACATTTGATCATTATTGAATGTGTCATTATGTTAATTATACTAAAAACTCATAATCAATTATACACAAATCAAGCTAAATTTTTATTTTGTATCCATTAAACTTGGTTTAAGTATATTCATCTGAAACTTGTATTTTGTATAATTTAGTTAGTATATGACTAAACAAAATAAAATTTATTATAAATGTGTTTTTATATTGAGATATAAAATTTTATAATGATTTTTAAATGTCTCTTGTTTTTTAATTATTTTAAATGATAAGTATATAGTGAGAAAAAGGTATAAATCTATCCTTTACCATTGAGGGAAAATCATAAATCTACATTTGTATCTTTAAATTGTCAAAAAAATTAATACTATAGAAAAGTATAAAACAGCCGGGCGTTGGTGGCGCACGCCTTTAATCCCAGCACTTTCGGGAGGCAGAGGCAGGCGGATCTCTGTGAGTTCGAGACCAGCCTGGTCTACAAGAGCTAGTTCCAGGACAGGCTCCAAAACCACCAGAGAAACCCTGTCTCGAAAAACAAAAACAAGAAAAATAAAAATAAAAAAAAAAAGTATAAGTGAATCCAGAAAATTAGTTATTTTCTATAATTAACTATCATGTTTACATATTATTATAAAAATAAAATAAATACTACTTTTATTTCCTTTAGAAAGACTCAAGTTCATCATTCTATATGTAAACCCATAAACCTGTCAGCTTCTTTTTGGGTCTCATTTAAAATTTCAATCTTCCAAACCATTTACTGTCTCGATTAATGTATTATTGCTGGAAAACATTTAAATAAGATGATCATAAATATAAAAAAGGTACACAGAGGGAAACAATCATTATTAACATAAGTTCCCCTAGGGAATTTTTAACACTAGTTGTCAAAGCTCACCAGAGTTTTAAAGAAGCACCAAGTACCCCAGATTAAAAAAAAAAAAAAAAAAAAAGCAAGAAAATTTTTTTAAAAAGCCAAAGCAATAAAAAGAGTCCTGAGTAATTCCACTTTACATTAGTATTATGTGTCTTCTCTTAGTGACACATAGCTAATCATTCTTTCTAATATTACTCTATTTTGAAGATCTTGCCTTGTTAAGTTTAGATATTCACGTTAATCAGTAGTTTGTGCGACAAGGGGACTCACATAATTAAATGAGTGGTTTAAGTTTTAACAAAATGCAGTTGATTTCAGCTACACTATCAAACCATAATCACAAATTCATTTTTTCAGTAATTATATTATTTTAGTAAAGGCATTGAAACTTCTCTCTCACTCTTTGTGTTTAATAAAGTCATAATCAATATGAAGAAGTTGAAGTGGTAATTGTCATCCTCACCTTCTTTAATCAAATATTTTTTTAAAATAATCGCATTGACATATTTTTGCTGATGTTTCCTACAATGAATATAATCAATGTAGGAATAATGAAATGTGAAATGACTATATCAAATTCACATTTTATAAAATTACAGCCATCAGAAAATGAAAGATTTGACTGACATTAACTCATTTCTGTTACATCAATTGCCATCCAGATTTTGCTTTTAAATCTTTTAACTATTAGTATTCTGTAAATAGAAGCGCTCATGTCACCTTTGTTCTGAAATACTCAAAGAGGAAAAGCCAAGGCTCCAAGGGCTTCAAAGGGGTTAGAAGGTTGTTCCTGAAACAAAGAAAATCCTTGATAGAAAGATAAGACTTTCATAATAATAATGTGCCACCATCAAGAAGTGCAAAGCATATTGATTTGAAAATAATTTGTGTCGGCAAACCCTTCTCCTTTAGGATATTTTCAGAGTCACAGAGAAATCTAGACAAACCAGTAACCAGATGCTATGTCTAATGAGAACATAAGAAGTTCCATGAAACACTATTAGTATAAGAAAGGAGCTGCTATTTTTTAAATTTTTCTTTTATCCATCAATAATTGATCTATGTTTTGAATATTAACTGAACAGGTTGCCTGTAGAGCACCACATTCATTAATAGCTTTAAATATATATTTATTTTATGAAATAAAATTTCTTTTGCAATATGTCTTTTAGATAAGTAATAATAAAATATGCACATTAGTTATCAATGTTTATTCGACTTTTTGTTTATTTAGGGTGAAGATTATTTTATTAGTTTTTTTGTTGTTGTTGGATTGTTAAGACAAAGTCTCAAAATGCAGTAAAGATACTTTTGCCTCCTTACATAGCTAAGACAGGACACCAACGAAAGGTGGTCTTCCTGCTTTGGCCCCTGTAACACCTGATGCAAGCACTGAAAACTAAGAGATTGAACTGCCTTCCTATTTACCTTTCTTTTTTTTTTTTTTATTTTTTTTATTTTTTTAATGAAAGCATTTTATTTTCAGAGATTTCCCATTATTGTAACTATTATCTATATGACCTAGGAGTACAGGATCTGAGAGAGTGTTTCAGTGTTGGACAGATCTTACTGCACAACAATACAAAGACTGATGTATTTTTATTCACCTCGAACAAAGCATGTATCAACACTCAAAAAAATGCTTTCTCAAATTACAATTTCTTCAGAACTGATTTTAAAGATAGACTTTGGTTGCATTTATCCAAGGCTTAAGAAAGACAATACACATCCTTTTCCTGTTTGCATTCATCCAGATAGATCAGCGATGAATAAGAAAACTAAACCCTCAACCAAACACGTTCCTCCTAACCCACTCCACATATAGAGATGAATTTCTATTTAGTTACCATAGTCACTCTAAAGCAAAGGATTTTCCAATTTGGATTTTATACTTTTAAAATCAGCTGTAGTTTTATCTACTAATCCTCAACAAAGAAATTTGTGGCAACATTAATCTAGCAGATCAGTGGTTTTTTTTTTTTGGACAGGTCACATAACATTTATTACAGTAAAGTATATGTGGTTTATCTCTGTGTCATTAAAGTAATTGTTGTTAATCTCTTATTTGGCTAATTAATAAATTAAGCCTTCAGTGGTTATTTTTTAATGTTCATTATAATAAAATGATTCTTATTAAAAATATTACCTTTCTTGATAGCTATGTGTCACTATAAAAAAATGGGAACTAGGGTTTGGAAGCTTTATTTTCACTTAAGGCGCTGAATCTTTAATCTGTGAGTCAACTGGTTCCCTTGCTTTGAGGCCTTTGGTAAAGCAGAAGCTTGGCAGAGGTTGTGACAGAAGAAGGTTGCTTGCTTCTAGAACTGTCCAGAAGCAAGACATCAGATAGAAACTGGAGGTAAGATGCACCTTTCAGGTTGTTGTGACCTGTTCCCTCTCCCTAAGCCTTGTGTTCTTAGACCCTATTCAGAACTCCAAGCAGATTAACCCTTTGATGAGCTAAGTGCCCTCCAAATAAACCAGCTTCTCATTTTGCACCACAATGTGAGGTCAAACCTTAAATGTTGGAGCCCTTTGGAAAACTTAACACCCAGATCATAGCACTACATTTACTTACATATCTAAAATGCCACATAAATAGAGAAATAAAGCAAATTATCAAACTCAAAATTCATTATTCTTTCTACTTAAACCAGTCCTGTCTGCAAGCAAAGCCTCTCAGATGGTTTTTTTGTTTGTTTGTTTTACTTTGTTTTACATTTTATGAGTGTGGTAAAGGTCACTAAGTGAAACTAGCAAAAATTCTAAATTTAAACCTTTATTTGTAGAATGTGCTTCCATACCAAGCACTGTATCCTGTTATGACGCCTTATTATCCTGTCCAGTAACTTGTACAGATACTGCAGCTTCACTTTAAATGCTGTGTTGTTTATTTATTTTCACTGTTCTACCCAGGACATCTTGAATGAAAGCAGGAGTAAACTCAAACAAATTGAAATGAGCATAAAAGGTCAGAGAAAAATAAAAAGATACCTCAAATTTTGGATTTAATGGAAATTCTAAAACTCAAGATAGATTTGAGTTAAAACCGCAGTCTTTACTTTGAAAATCAAATAACAAGATCACTGCTTAAGTACCTCAGTTCAGAAAATTTGAGCAAACTGACATAATACAGTTTGGAGGCCAGCTTTGTCTATGGAGCTAGTTCCAGGACAACCAAGACTGTAACACAGTGAAACCCTGTTTTGGAAAAACAAAAAGCTATCAGGGTTCCACCTGCACTGTGGGCAGTCCAAGCTGACCACCCACCACACCATCCAGGTCTAGTTGAGCATCCAAACTGCCTAGGCTCCCACACAGCCAGTATGTGCAGTAGGATCAAAAACCCATTGGGAGGGGGACTTGATGGGGGAGGGGGGAGGGCATCGGGAGAGGCGGTGGTGGGGGAGGGGAGGCAGAAATCTTTTAATAAATAATAAAAAAAGAGCTAGTACGTAGTAGGAGACAATCCAAGTGGGGATATTAGTCTTGGCCCCTCTGTCCATCCCAACTGTCAACCACATTCAGAGGGACTACTTGATCCCCAGCAGATCATTTTAATCCCCATCTAGTTGGAGTTTGCTTGATCTCCCATTAGCTTTGGCATTCTTTGTCTCTTGTGTGGGTGAACCCCTCATGGTCTTGACTTCCTTGCCTCTTATTCTCCCTCATTCTGCTCTTAAACTGGAATTGAAAATTCAGTCCAGTGCTCCAATGTGGGTTTCTGTCTCTATTTTCATCTGTTGTTGTATGAAGATTCTATGGTGATATTTAAGATAATCATCAGTCTGACCACAGGGCAAGGCCAGTTTAGGTACCCTCTCCTCTATTGCTTAGGGTCCCAGCTATGGTCATCTCTTAAGTGAATTCCTGGGAATTTTTCTGAGCCACAGGTTTGCTAACCCCAAAATGGATCCCTCAATTAAGATATCTATTTCCTTGCTCTCATCTGTTCTTCCTCCATCTCAACTATCCCATTCCCTCAAGCTCTCCCCAACTTCCCCTTCTTCCCTCCTCTTCCTTTTCTCCCCACTCTTCTACCTCCCACCCTCATGCTCCTAATTTTTTTCTTTCCAGGCGTTAGATCTTGTCTTTTTTCCAATCTCCAGGTGAATCTATATATATTTTTCTTTGGTTCACCTTATTACTTGGCTTCTCTAGGGGTCATGAACTATAGGCTCATGTTCTTTGTTTGATGGCTAGTATCCACTAATTGAGTACATATCATATTCATATTTTTGGATCTGTGAGTTTCTCACTCAGGATAGTGTTTTCTAACTCCATCAATTTGCAAGCAAAATTCATGATGTCATTTCTTTTTTTTTAACTGTTCAGTAAGTACTCTTATGTGTAGATGTGTCACACTTTCTTTATCCCACTCTTCAGTTGAGAGACATCTAAGTTGTTTCCAGGTTGTTACTATTACAAATAATGCTATGAACACAGTTGAACAAATGCTTTCACAGTATGAAGGAGAATTTTTTGGATTCCCAGAGGGCATTGCTGGATCCTGAGGTAGATTAACTCGCAATTTTCTGAGAAACCGCCATACTGATTTCCAAAGTAGGTTAAACAAGTTTGCATTTCCACCAACAATGGATGAGTGTTTCTCTTACTCCACATCCTCTTCAGCATAAGCTATCATGTCGATATACATCTGACCACCTGAATCTGAGATAGAGGAGAAAATGGGAAATATCCTTCAATGCGATCACAGGGAGACGGCTTCCTACATATAACCCCGTTAGCACAGACAATAACAGCAACAATGAATAACAATGGGACCCCTGAAACTAGAAGCTTCTGTAAAGCAAAGGACACAGTCAAAAAGATAAAAAGGCAACCCTACTGAATGGGAGAAAGATCTTCCCACCAACCCCACATCACAAAGGACTGACCTCCAAAATATATAAAGAACTCCAAGAAATTGGGACATTAAAATTCTAAATAACCCAATTAAAAGAATGGGGGTACTGAACTAAACAGAGAATTCTCAATAGAAGAATTTCAAATGGTCAAAATATTCTTAAGGACATGTTCCCAACTTCCTTAGCTATGAGAAAAATGCAAATCAAAACAACTTTGAGATGCCATCTTTCACCTGTCAGAATGACTAAAATCAAAATTCACTAACTCTTACATCTTAAATTAATCCATTTCTATTCATCTGTGTGTCACCACAAGGCTGTGGACTACTGCTAAGCTTCTGGCATTATTCTCCTTTGGCAGCTACACTTGGCATCTCTCTGTCAATTCTTTGTTTTTTTTTTTTTTTTTTTTTTTTTTTTTTTTTTTTTTCGAGACAGGGTTTCTCTGTGGCTTTGGAGCCTGTCCTGGAACTAGCTCTGTAGACCAGGCTGGTCTCGAACTCACAGAGATCCACCTGCCTCTGCCTCCCGAAGTGCTGGGATTAAAGGCGTGCGCCACCACCGCCCGGCTCTCTGTCAATTCTTATATATTTCTTCCAGGCTGGCAATCTTCTGCCCTGTTATAGGTCAAAGCAGTTTTCTTTATTAACCATTGGTAATAAAACATATTCATAGCATAGAGGGAAATCCCATCATTCTATGATAGCAGAATCTGCCTGCTGAGCCATCATTTCAGCCTATAACTCTTGAAATACATCAATCCATTTATTTTTCGCAAAAATCAAAATAGACAATGTAATAAAATTTAGGAAATTAAAGCAGGTTAGTGTGATAATTGTTTAAAGATCACACAGCTAGTATGTAGCTGACCCTGAATTAAACTATAAAATATGCGAATTGTTAGCCTGTGAATTAAACCAATTCTATGTGTAATTGGTATTTGCGAACCAATTATATAATTGCTTTCTGTGTCATAGGCTATCCATAGTTCTGTCTTCTAACACTGCATTAATATTTTGTGACTTAAAATTGATTTAAGTACTTAACTACTAATTATCTTTTCCATGAGAAAATATAATTTCAAAAAACCATTTAGTGAATTATTTTTCAAAAAAAAAAAAATGTTCAAAGTGAAGAAAAAAATATGCATTCAATTTTGAGCAGGAGAAGCTGCCTTTGCAGGATGAATTACATGTAACATGTTGAAATTCTGGAAAGATCAAGCTTGAAGCATTTCAAAGGAGTTGAGGCACATGACCCCACAGATAGTGTCCTTTTTTATAATTGGGTAGCAACTAATACCCCTGTTACAACTGAATATTATTACTAGGAGACCCTCATATGTCTATATGTATAAGAAAGCTTTTTATTTTAATCAAAATCAAAAATGAGCAAAATATATGTCAATTTGTATTTTCTTTCAAGTTCTTTTTGGAGCTAGCATCTAGAACCTCTGTTCTTATTATGACATGTAACATTAATTTTACCCAGCATGCTTTGCAAGAATGAACAAAAGAATGAACAAGAAAAAGCAGAACAAACCTTCCTTCTCTTGGTTTTCAATTTTCAAGTCTTTTATAATTTTCAGCCTATTTGGCTGAGTCTAAACGAAATCCAGAAGTATAGGTCTCTGGGAGTTTGAAAAAAATGTGTATTGAAAATGGCTAATGGGGTATGGGTAGAGAATGGTGTATACGATCTTTTTTATGCCTTAAATTTCAGTACAACAGTTAGGAAATCTTTTCCAAATAGGATGCAACATTTAAAATAATCAAAATCATGTCTTAATCTTCCTTTAGAAAATAAAGGAGCTACAGTAGGTAGCAAAAAAGTGTTTTTTGTTACATGTCTACTTATGTCATTATGTCATTCTCAGCTAATAAGACAGTTAGGCATGTTTCGTGCTACTGTTTAAGTCAAGGACTATACATTGCTATAAAAAAATTATCAAAACTATAAAGTATATCAACTATTTGGCTGGGGCATGAATTTTTACCTGTTATAATGCCAAAGAATGTAAAAAGAAAGCATGATTATGGGGATTGCAATTCTATTAATAAGAAAGATATTATTGATAATATTGATAATATCATTGCTGCTAGTCAGTTTTTTATGATGCTGTTACAAAAGTACCTGAGATGAGTAATAAAGAAAAAAATAGCTCATTTTAAAATCACAATTTTCGGGCAAATCTAAGATTGTTGAAGTGATGTGTTTGAGTTTCTTAGCATGATATTGGGACCAGCCACTGATTACTCCAGTGGTTTCAATCTTCCTTCCGAAAGCTACAACCCTTTATTACAATTCCTCATGTTGGTGACCCCCACCCATCTAATTATTTTCATTGCTACTTCATAACTGTAATTTTGCTACTGATATAAATCATAATGTAAATGTTTGGTACACAGGCTATCTGATATGGGACCTCTGGGGAAAGAGTCCTTTTCCCACCAAAGGGGTCATGACTGACAGGTTGAGAACCACTGGCTTCAATCTTGAGGCAGAGAAAAGACAAAAGGGACCAAGGATAGGCTCTCACTTAACACCATTTTGGAGCATGTTTTCAATGATAAAATAACCTCAATATTGCCCTAACTTAAACATATTAAACATCTTTGGTTCTTCCTCCACTGAGATCTGCTTTTACCCTTGCAACACTAGAGATTATTTAAGATCCGAACTATTAAGGTGCAAGAGTGAAGATTGCTTCAAACTGGCTTTGTCCCATTTATCCTTAAACAGAATACATTCAAAACATAGATTGAGAAGTCTAATGTGGCTTATTTTTAAAACTAGATTGTCTCTACACTGACAACAGTTGCACCTCTAAAAGTCTCTTATGGAATATACAATTGCTTTTTGTCTGAATAATGAAATGTTTCCAGGAGCCAAAGAATCATTACCAAAATTCCTTTAGAGTTATAACTCTCCTAAAACTTAAGGCATCAGTGAAACAAAAATCCAGAACTCCGTATGTTTCCCTAGGAGGGGCAGCTATGTCATGTTTTTGTATGAAGACAGTATTTAAGGACTCTGGTACAATCTGTCCCTCAGAAGATAAAAGGGTGAAAATCTCTCAAGAGAACCACAAGGGAGAAATTGAATGAATGGAAGAAAGAACAGTTGGGTATCAAAATATTGATGCCCTAGACAAGAGAAAGTAGCAGGTGACTTTTGAAGTTCAAATTGAGTTTCTCATAAATAAAAAGAAAAACTAGATGTGACTCACTCTAAGTTATAATTAGAGAGGGAAATATATAACAATCATTTTTGCAAACACTTCTAAAAGTGACAGTAGGAAAGATTTAAGCAAATAATTTTTTCAGGCCCATTTAAAAGATAATGGAGTGTAGTTCTCTTTTGGCATAGGCAATAGCCACCCGAGTCCAGAAAATTATAGGTCAACAAGCAGAACACTTGGACTTCATTAAGAAAAACACAGCATTCTGTGGACTGGGAAGCAAGTCACTCCTAGAAACAGAAAGGCCTGTGAATGTCACCCACCCCCTATTTGCCTTTCATTCCAAATACTTAATTGTAGATGTTTTAAATTATTTTCTAATCTCTGTTTCTGAAAAAGTAAGTTCTGGTTTTGAAATGAATCCAGTCATTTATATTGGTTAAGGATAATGGGATGAGTGGATATGCCTATTTAAACCTAGTACATAAAGAAAAAGATAGTTTGAAACACAATAATTTCAGCATGTAAATTAGGCAAAACAGGATTCATCTTGGCTGAGCTTCTAAGCATGTTGATCACAGCTACATGTGTGTCCACTCTTGATGTGAGCCCAATTATACTACTAACTTCTAAGAACCACAGAGTAAACTCACACATGGAACACTAGGCACCTTAGTTGAAAAGCCGCTTTATAACAATACACCACCTTACTAACACGTTTTGTTGGGACCAGTTGAGTCCTGGCCTTCAGCTGCTCTTCCCTGTCTAGAGCCTTCTAATTGAAGTTACTAGAAGCTGTGCCTAGCCTAGAGGATCAGAGGATGGGATTTTCACCTGTTGGCCATTGACGCAGGGGTATTTGGGCCTCCATGGTGCTATTAAAGAAGGGCTTTTGTATCAGTGGATTGCAAGGTCCCTGTGTTGGTCTGTCTCTGCCTGTGTTTCCTCAACATCAGGCCCCTTGCCCTGAAGCTTGAGAACTGGGTTCTAGCGCATAGAGCACATGGACGTGGGGGGGAGTACAATTTACTTTGCTGATTTTTTTTAATCCCTGAAACATTTAGAGACTAAGTGAGGCATGATTTCCAATCACTTAAATGAATAGAAATCTGAGCTGAATAGATTTGTACATTTAATTTCATTAATTTAATTAAACCTGTTCATCCACATGGAATTCAACCCTAAAGAATAAAAATAACTTTCAAAATTATATTTGAAGCATTACTTGTGTTCCACGTTTTATGAACCAAATTTGACGCTCACAAATTTTCAACATTTCCAAAACAAACTTTAAGCCAGAACAAAGGGGAGACAGCTACCGAAGACACAAAGGAGGAGCTTAAAACAGATATCTTCAGTGCCCTTCCAAGCTTTATTCATAAAGTAACCTAATAAATATTTTACAAAACCCTCCCCTAGGTGTTGGCTATATTCTATCTACTCTTGGATAGTTGCATTGACACTGTGAATCTGTTTCACTGCTGAGTTCTTCACATGTGTTTGCTGTGGGTATTAAACTTCGTGGAATCCTGTTCATACTTCTTGTCCCAAATGGGACTCCCTACCATAAAAAAATGAACAAGAAATATAGACTACAAGTGTTCTTTGAAAATCACTCTCTGTGCACATAGATTAGCATTTTTTATTCACTGGTTATTTATACACCACTTTCATGCTTAAATTAATAGAAGGATTTCACACTGATGACTGAAAATTTTGATTCTGAATCACAAATGTAATTAGGTAAATTATCAAAGTCTGAAGTAAAATCTCAAGAGCCCTTTTAAATAGAACCTGCTGGACGTTTTCTTACTGCATTAGAAATCTAAAAAAATCATAATAATTCCCAACCCAGGTCATAATTAGTTGTTTCAGAATAACCTCATTATATTTCCACTTCTTTCTTAAATATCCCTCAGTGTATTTAAGACAGTTTATAAAGACATTATAGAAGAAAAGTCTATGAATTTCATACCTACATACTTTCTAAACAAGTAAACTATAACTTGTTTGTGCTAAAAATTCTACTGTCTCTGTGAATCTTTTTATATCTCATATTAAAAGTAGAATTTCTACAGTGTTCTTTCAATAATCCTTAGCTGGGTTAGTGTTAATATGGTCACTCTTCAGGATGAAAACTTCTGAAAGTGGAAAAATGAGAGAATATTTACTGGTCACGCTGCTCTGGAGAACAGTAAATAATACAGACGAAGAAGCCTTGACATTTAAGCCACCTTAAAGTGCAGTCATACACAAATATTTTTCACATAAGTAGGGGTTTTATACAAAGAAGAAGCCAGCCATAGGTTACCCCACTTTTTTGTTTTGAAATTATTTTGTATGAAGTTCTGTATATATTTTGGATAATAAGATTCATGTTTTCTTCTTTTCCCAAGATTCCTCTGGGTCATTTTATTTTTCTTTCATTAGTAGAAGAATTTAAATTGGATATATAGTCCCATTTATCTATTATATATTGGTTTGCGTGCTCACGTGGCCCATTTCGGAAGAGCAGCAGGTGGTGACTGTGTTCATGGGATCGCCCCGACAGGAAGCAAAGCTCTGATGGATGAGAATCTTCAATAGACAAAGCCCTATAGGGCCTGGGACCCAGAATGTTTCTTACTACTGCTGTGTCTCTGCATTGTCTGCCACTGCCATTTTTCTCTGGTATTGGCACGTCTGAATGGGCATGGGGGAGATTCACACTGCCTTTAATACAGTGTGATTATCTCTTGGAAATGACCCCATTCTTCTGGGCATTTTAACCTGTGGATTATTATGAGGATGATTTCCTCCCTAACCTGTACTATTTAACTGTAGCAATGATTTTATGCAATAATAGTGTCAGTTTAGGTAGAATTTTGATAATTGGGGGGTTTTAGTAAGTATAGTGAGGTGAGGGAGGTTATTTAGTGGAAAAAATTAACTTAGGTAAAGGTATTGGATAAATGTTGCCCCTCCCTCTGATAATGCAGAGGCTGCAGAGGGTAAAAAGTAAGACCAGGAAGAGTATTCTGAACTAGAACACATGAGCTTCTATTAAAGAACCGTATAGATGGTGACTTAGCTTAATGATTAAGTAAAACAATTGAGTTGCCAGACTCAGAGAAGTGAGATTAAAAAAAGTCCAGTTTGTCTGATGGTGGTGGTGCATGCCTTTAATCCTAGTACTCACGGGGCAGAGAAAGGTGAATCTTGTGAGTTCCAAGCCAGTCCTGATCTTCAAGAGCTAGCTGTGGGACAGGCTTCAAAGCTCGAGAAACCCTATCTTTGAGAAAACAAAAAACAAAAACAAAAACAATTAAATAAAAACCCAAATTAACAAAAAAAGAAAAAAGAAAGAAAGAAAGAAAAAAAGAAAGAAAGAAAAAAAAGAAAGAAAGAAAAAAACGAAGAAAAAAGGAAAAAAGAAAAAAATCCAGCTCTGCTTAACTCGGGTTGCTTCTCTTCAGTCCTCAAGCCAAGCAGAGTGCTGTTTGGAATTGGTCATCATTGCAGACTGGTCATCATGGCAGCGAAGTTTTGGTGCTATCAGTCAATCATTTCCAAGAAGAAGTTGTTGCTGAGGCTACTGAAACAAACATTTTTCTTTGTTTAATCCTATATGAAATTTGTCTTAGTTTCAGATTTTATATCTAAGTCTTTCATCCACTTTGACTTGATTTTTGTATATATTTAAACTCCTTGTCCTTCTATCTTTTGTCCTTCCTTTTATATGGATAGATTCGAGGGTTTCAGAGCTATTAGAAAAGCACTCTCACCACGAGTATCACATCCAGCTTCATCTATTGGAAGGGCCTTACTGTGGTCTTCCTTGTGTATCCATGGAATTTTTCTAGAGTTAGGTTTCTTGCTAACCCCAAATGGCTCCCTCAATCAAAGTATCTCTTTCCTTGCTTTCATATCTGTCCTTCCGCCATCTCAACCATCCCATTCCCCTCGCTCTCCTCAACCTTCCCCTTCTCCCTTCCTCTTCCTCTTCTCTCCCCTTCCTTCTACCCTGCCCCCCATGCTCCCCCAAATTTTGCCAGGAGATATTGTCTACTTCCAGATTCTAGGTGGCTCTTTACATGTTTTTTCCTTGGGCTCACTTTATTTCTTAGCTTCTCTAGGATTATGAAGATATCTCAATGTCCTTTGTTTATGGCTAGTAACCACTAATGAGTGAATACATACCAAATTGATCATAAAGTGTCTCTGATCCAGTATGCTATGATGTGGTACGTGCTGCTGTAACCATACATAGTCATAGATGTTCAAAATGACTTTGGTCACCAGGAGTATGAGTGTCTACAACCTGTTTATATCTCAGGATTTATGCTTAACATACTTTGACTGGATTACAGCTTTCCATTTCCGTTGACCCTTGAGGTAAAAAAAAAAAAAATACTTCTACCATCATCAGTATTTTCTGCTAGCATACAAAATTGTTCGTATTTTTTCAAGGTGGTCACTATTTATTCAGAATCCTCTAAAAAAACAGATCTGAGAGACTATAAGAAAATTTCTCACTGACATGTCCAGCTGTTTGGGTTTAATTTGATTTCAAATGTGTCAAGTTTTGACAAGCAAAGATCCCAGCCATCACATCCACCTGTCTCTTTCTTGCTCTCTATTTCTATAGTTCAGTCCTTACAAAAAAATGACTACACATTTATCACACTATATTTAATTTGACTAGTACTTTGTGAAATAATTCTATAAATAATTATGCATCTCCAATGTTCAAAATATGAGAGAGGAGGTGCTACACTCCACACAGATTTTATTAGTGTGATGACTAAACTATGGTACTCTTAGACAGCTTGCATAGGTAGAGAGCATCAGACAAAAAGAAGTAAAAGGATCAGCCATCAAGGTTTCCCCACAATATGCTTACCTTCTGGGTGCATGAAACCATGCTTCCACTAAATACAATAATATTTCTTCTCCTTGTTGTCTTTGTAACTTCTCAAATAGACACATAAGGACTGGTAAGGCATATAGAAAAAAACAGCTGGACAATAAAAAAATAAATAATATAAATGTGAAATTCTTTAATAAAGACTCAACCATTGCATTTAATTCTTATACATACATTAAATTTCTAAAATAGTTTGCTAAGTGAACTATTTTAAATTTCCTTTATTTGTCCAAAACCCACGGTAATATGTAATCTTTGGTGTTTTTTATTCTTTAATAAAAGTTTGAAAAATTGCTTTTCTTCAGTTGTAAAGACTCATTTTAACTATGCTGTTGGGAGCTATTTGGAATGCAGTGACACATTAAAATGTTTTTCTCTTTCAGACCATAGCACCTTACAGACCTTCTCATTTAACTGCATAGCTATGATGTCAAGGGAACCTGAGGGGGAAGAACACAAATTTGATGATCTAATGTTCTGTTTTATAACCATTAATATCATCTTACAGCAAAATAAGAGAAAAGTCTAGTACATAGTAAGAGTGGTTTTGAATGTTGCTTATCGATGTGACTAATAAGATAACAGCTTCTCTGCCTCTCTGGAGGTATATGAATCACACTTTAAATATATTCTTATTCTTAGGGAAGATTTGTGTAGCTGTGGAAACCTATTTTCCACATTTCTCATAATCTGAGCAATGCCTTAAATACTGAAACAAATGAAGTTATGAATTGTGAAGATTGTGCTAATGATTAACTCCCACATTTCTTTTAGAATAGTCAATCATCTTTGGCTTGAATCCAAATTTACAGACAAACTTCAATTGCCTATCTCCAAAGCAATGAGTCATAATTCAAGATGATGTTTTGCGGACTCAAAAAGAGAATCATATTAAAAGTGTTTTTTATTGTTGCTGTTTACTTTTTGTTTTATATTTTATATAGCTTTTCAGTCTCTGCTTTATAATATTGCATAAGATATATGACAAGTGCCCAACAACCAAAATAGAGGCAAATATTTAAAGAGCCACCCCAATCTGAATCCTTAAACTCTCTAGAACTTACTTGAAGGGAATTTTGGATTTTATTACCTAATTTTCTCTGCATCTAACATGATGTTTATGTAGTGAATTGGATTTACTGGTTTACACATGTTGACCCATTTTGCATCTTTGGGGTAAGGATCATACTGAATAACCTTTTTGATGTGTTCTTGTATTCAGTTTGCAAGTACATTGTTGAGAATTTTGACATGTTTATTCATTATTGAGATCAGTTGATTTTTTTAATTTTTATTTGGGATCTCATGTCACATTTCCACTGTGAAGGTTCAGGAATCTTGAGAAGAAAGGTGGTGAAGAAAGATTATAGGAGCCTGAGGTAGTGGAGAACATAAAAAAAGAGAC
>CAWTZC010000841.1:0-21963 GCA_963919715.1 Microtus obscurus | reverse complement strand
TTTTTTTTTTTTTTATTTATTTATTTATTTATTTATTAAAGATTTCTGTCTCCTCCCCACCGTCACCTCCCCTTCCCTCCCCCTCCCCCGATCAAATCCCCCTCCCTCAACAGCCCAAAGAGCAATCAGGGGTTCCCCGCCCTGTGGGAAGTCCAAGGACCACCCACCTCTATCCAGGTCTAGTAAGGTGAGCATCCAAACTGCCTAGGCTCCCACAAAGCTAATAGGTGCAGTAGGATCAAAACCCCATTGCCATTGTTCTTGAGGTCTCAGTAGTCCTCATTGTCCGCTATGTTCAGCGAGACCGGTTTTAACCTGGTCTTTTTCAGACCCAGGCCAGCTGGCCTTGGTGAATTCCCGATAGACCATCCCCTTTGTCTCAGTGTGTGGGTGCACCCCTCGCCGGTCCTGAGTTCCTTGCTCGTGTTCTCTCTCCTTCTCCTGATTCGGACCTTGAGATTTCAGTCCGGTGCTCCAATGTGTGTCTCTGTTTCTGTCTCCATTCATCGCCTGATGAAGGTTAATATTCAGGAGGATGCCTATATGTTTTTCTTGGGTTCTCCTTCTTATTTAGCTTCTCTAAGAACCCGAATTATAGGCTCAATGTCCTCTATTTATGACTAGAAACCAAATATGAGTGAGTACACCCCATGTTCCTCTTTTTGGGTCTGGCTTACTTCACTCAGGATAGTGTTTTCAATTTCCATCCATTTGCCTGCAAACTTCAAGAAGTCCTTGTTTTTTACTGCTGAGTAGTATTCTAATATGTATATATCCCATACTTTCTTCATCCATTCTTCAATTGAAGGGCATCTAGGTTGTTTCCAGGTTCTGGCTATTACGAACAATGCTGCTATGAACATAGTAGAGCATATATTTCTGTTGTATGATACGCCCTCTCTTGGGTATATTCCCAAGAGTGGTATTGCTGGGTCCATGGGTAGGTTGATCCCGAATTTCCTGAGAAACCTCCACACTGCTTTCCAGAGTGGTTGCACAAGTTTGCATTCCCACCAGCAATGGATGAGTGTACCCCTTTCTCCACAACCTCTCCAGCAAAGGTTATCATTGGTGTTTTTGATTTTAGCCATTCTGACAGGTGTAAGATGGTATCTTAAAGTTGTCTTTGATTTGCATCTCCTGATCGCTAAGGAAGTTGAGCATGACTTTTGGTGTCTTTTGGCCATTTGAACTTCTTCTGTTGAGAGATCTCTGTTCAGCTCAGTGCCCCATTTTATAATTGGGTTGATTAGCCTTTTACGGTCTAGTTTCTTGAGTTCTTTATATATTTTGGAGATCAGACCTTTGTCAGTTGCCCCGGGATTGGTGAAGATTTTCTCCCCAGTCAGTGGGTTGCCCTTTCTGTCTTGGCGACAGTGTCCTTTGCTTTACAGAAGCTTCTCAGTCTCAGGAGGTCCCATTTATTCAATGAGGCCCTTACTGTCTGTGCTGCTGGGGTTTTACGTAGGAAGTGGTCTCCTGTGCCCACTTGTTGTAGAGTACTTCCCACTTTCTCTTCTATCAGGGTTCAGTGTGTTCAGACTGATATTGAGGTCTTTAATCCACTTGGACTTGAGTTTTGTGCATGGTGATAGATATGGATCTATTTTCATTCTTCTACAGATTGACATCCAGTTTTGCCAGCACAATTTGTTGAAGATGCTCTCTTTTTTCCATTGTATACTTTTAGCTCCTTTATCGAAAATCAGGTGCTCATAGGTTTGTGGGTTAAAGTCAGGGTCTTCTATTCGATTCCATTGGTCAACTTCTCTGTTTTTATGCCAATACCAAGCTGTTTTCAATACTGTAGCTCTGTAATAGAGTTTGAAGTCAGGGATGGTAATGCCATCCAGACGTTCCTTTATTGTATAAGATTGTTTTCGGCTATCCTGGGTTTTTTGTTTTTCCATATAAAGTTGATTATTATCTTCTCCAGCTCTGTGAAGAATTTTGATGGGATTTTGATGGGGATTGCATTGAATCTATAGATTGCTTTTGGTAGAATTGCCATTTTTACTATGTTGATCCTCCCAATCCAAGAGCAAGGGAGATCCTTCCATTTTCTGGTGTCCTCTACTATTTCTTTCTTCAAAGACTTAAAGTTTTTGTCAAATAGATCTTTCACTTCCTTGGTCAGGGTTGCCCCAAGATATTTTATGCTCTTTGTGGCTATCAGTGAAAGGTGATGCTTCTCTGATTTCCCTCTCTGTTTCTTTATCCTTAGTGTATAGGAAGGCAACTGATTTTTGGAGTTGATCTTGATATCCTGCCACATTACTAAAGATGTTTATCAGCTGTAGAAGTTCTTTGGTAGAGTTTTTTGGGGTCGCTTATGTATACTATCATATCATCTGCAAATAACAAAGCTTAACTTCTTCCCCTTTCCAATATGAATCCCCCTTGATCCCCTTATGTTGTCTTATTGCTATTGCTAGAATTTCAAGCACTATATTGAAGAGGTATGGAGAGAGTGGACATCCTTGTCTTGTTCCTGATTTTAGTGGGGATGGCTTTGAGTTTTTTCTCCGTTCAATTTAATGTTAGCTGTGGGCTTGCTGTAAATAGCTTTTATTATATTTAGGTATGACCCTTGTATCCCTAATCTCTCCAAGACCTTTATCATAAAGGGTGTTGAATTTTGTCGAATGCTTTTTCAGCATCTAATGAAATGATCATATGGTTTTTTTCTTTCAGTTTATTTATATGGTGGATTGACATTGATAGATTTCTGCGTATGTTGAACCAGCCCTGCATCTCTGGGATGAAGCCTACTTGATCATAATGGATAATTTTTCTAATATGTTCTTGAATTCGGTTTGCCAGTATTTTATTGAGAATTTTTGCATCAATATTCATGAGTGAGATAGGCCTGTAATTCTCTTTCTTGGTTGGGTCTTTGTGTGGTTTTGGTATCAGGGTAACTGTAGCTTCATAAAAAGAATTTGGCAAAGACTTTTCTGTTTCTATATTGTGAAATACATTAAGGAGTATAGGAATTAGCTCTTCTTGGAAGTTCTGATAGAATTCTGCATTGAAACCATCTGGTCCTGGGCTTTTTTTGGAGGGGAGATTTTTGATAACAGCTTCTAGTTCTTCACGACTAACCGGTCTATTTAGATCATTCACCTGGTCTTGGTTTAGCTTTGGTATATGATACTTATCTAAAAAGATGTCCATTTCTTTTGCATTTTCCAGTTTTGTGGCATACAGGCTTTTGTAGTAAGATCTAATGATTCTCTGAATTTCCTCTGTGTCTGTGGTTATGTCCCCCCTTTTTCATTTCTGATCTTATTTATTTGCGTGTTCTCTCTTTGTTGTTTAATTAGTTTGGATAGGGGTTTGTCGATCTTGTTGATTTTCTCCAGGAACCAACTTTTTGTTTCATTGATTTTTTGAACTGTTTTCTGTGTTTCTATTTTGTTGATTTCAGCCCTCAGTTTGATTATTTCTAGTCTTCTACTCCTCCTGGCCACATCTGCTTCTTTTTTTCTAGAGCTTTCAGGTGTGCTGTTAAGTCCTCAATGTATGCTTTCTCTGTTTTCTTTAAGTGGGCACTTAGTGCTATGAACTTTCCTCTTAGCACTGCTTTCAACGTGTCCCATAGGTTTGAGTATGTTGTCTCTTTATTTTCATTAAAATCAAGGGAAGACTTTAATTTCTTTCTTAATTTCTTCCTTGACCCAGGTGTGGTTTAGTAGTTGACTGTTCAGTTTCCATGAGTTTGTTGGCTTTCTAGGGGTAGTATTGTTGTTGCCCTTCTAACTTTAATCCGTGGTGATCTGATAAGACACAGGACACTGATATATTTTTGTATCTGTGGAGGTTTCCTTTGTTTCCCGAGTATGTGGTCAATTTTCAAGAAAGTTCCATGAGCTGCAGAGAAGAAGGTATATTCTTTCCTATTTGGGTGGAGTGATCTATAGATGTCTGTTAAGTCCAATTGGTTCATTACCTCCAATAATTCTCTTAATTCTCTATTAGGTTTCTGTCTGATTGACCTGTCCATTGGAGAGAGAGGTGTATTGGAAGTCTCCTACTACTAGTGTGTGTGGTTTAATGTCTGCCTTCAGTTCTAGTAATATTTCTTTTAGATAAGTGGGTGCTTTTGTATTAGGGCGTAGATATTCAGGATTGGTACGTCATCCTGATGACTTGTTCCTGTTATAAGTATAAAGTGTCCATCTCGATCTCTTCTGATTGATTTTAGTTTGAAGTCAGTTTTGTTAGAGATTAATATGGCCACACCTGCTTTTTTCTTAGGACCATTTGCTTGAAAGACCTTTTCCCAACCCTTTACTCTGAGCAGATGCCTGTCTTTGTGGTTGAGATGTGTTTCCTGCAAACAGCAGAATGTTGGATCCTGTTTTCGTATCCAATCTCTTAGCCTGTGCCTTTTTATAGGTGAATTGAGACCATTTATATTAAGTGATATTAATGACCAGTGGTTGTTTACTCCAGTTATTCTTATTGTTTTTGGTAGTAGAGTTTATGTGTCTCCCTTCTTTGAGTTGTGCTGGTGAAGGGACTCTCAGATGCCTGAGTTTTTGTACGCAGTGTTGACCATGTTGGATTCCTTGGGTTGTGATTTTTCCTTCTATTATTTTCTGGAGGCTGGATTTGTGGCTATGTATTGCTTAAATTTGTTCTTATCCTGGAATGTCTTGTTTTCTCCATTGATAGTGAACGATAGCTTGGCTGGGTAAAGTAGTTTGGGTTTGCATCCATGGTCTCTTAGCTTCTGCAGTACTTCTATCCAGGACCTCCTGGCTTTCATGGTTTCCATAGAGAAGTCAGGTGTAAGTCTGATCGGTTTACCCTTTATAAGTTGCTTGGCCTTTTTCCTTTGCAGCTCTTATATTCTTTCTTTAACCTGTATATTCTGTGTTTTGATTATTATATGGCGAGGGATGTTTTTTCTTTGATCCAATCTGTTTGGTGTTCTGTATGCTTCTTGAATATTCAAAGGAATTTCTTTCTTTATGTTGGGGAAGTTTTCTTCCATAATTTTGTTAAAAAAAAAATATTTTCTGGGCCTTTGAGCTGTGACTCTTCTCCTTCTTAATTCCTATTATTCTTATGTTTGGTCTTTTATTGTGTCCCATATTTCCTGCATGTTTTGTGATGAGGATTTGTTGGCTTTGCTGTTTTTCTTTGATCAGTGTGTTTATTTTCTCTATGGTGTCCTCAGAATCTGAGATTCTTTCTTCTATTTCTTGTATTCTATTGATTATGCTTGTTTCTGTAGAATCCGCCTTCGTTGACCTGGGTTTTCCATATCCGGCTGGTGCTCAGCTTGCGTTTTCTTCCTTGCTACCCTTTCAGTTTTCAATTCTTGAACTGTTTCCATTACCTGTTTGATCGTTTTTTCTTGATTTTCCAGGGTATCATGTATGTATTTATTCATTTCTTCAAACTTTTTGTCGTACTTCTCTCTCTATTTCTATAAGGGTGTTCTTTACTGTTGTTTAAGGGACTCTATTGCTTTCATAAAGTTAATTTTTTCCACTTCTTCTGTGTTAGGGTGTTCAAGACCTTCTGTTGTAAGATCATTGGGTTCTGGTGTTTTCATGTTGTTTTTCAGATTATTGGGTGAAGTTCTGCCTTGGCGCCTGCCCATGTCCTCCTATCAATGCTTCCCTAAACGGTCTTTTAAAATTGGAACAGGTTTCTCTGCTGGCCAGAGGGTCCTCTTACAAATTGCCCCTGCTCTGTTTCCTGGCTCCTGCCGGGCCAAATTCCTGTCACCCCTCAGTAGGGTCTTCAGGGACAGGACCCGGCTCCTTTCTGCCCAGAACCTAGTCAACCAAAGGCCTACCTCCTTGATTCAATCGCGGTGGGGTGGTTCCCTGCGTCCTCTGCTGCCGTCCGGTTGCAGTCTGTGGTTGCAGCCTTTGGCTGCAGCCTCTGGCCTCGTCGCCCGCCCGCGTCTCCGCTCTGCCGGCGCTCGCGTCTCCGCTCTGCCGGCGCTCGCGTCTCCGCTCTGCCGGCGCTCGCGTCTCGCTCCGGCGCTCGCTCTCCCGCTCTGCCGGCTCGCGTCTCCGCTCTGCCGGCGCTCGCGTCTCCGCTCTGCCGGCGCTCGCGTCTCCGCTCTGCGGCGCTCCGTCTCCGCTCTGCCGGCGCTCGCGTCTCCGCTCTGCCGGCGCTCGCGTCTCCTCTGCGCGCTCGCGTCTCCCTCGCCCGGCTCCGCGTCTCCGCTCTGCCGGCTGCGTCTCCGCTCTGCCGGCGCTCGCGTCTCCGCTCTGCCGGCGCTCGCGTCCCTACCTGTTCCCTCTTTATGGCACCTCATTGCATTTATTTTTGACGGTCTTTATTCATTCATATTATATTCAATTTATTTTTAAAAGCTTTGGGCCCCAGCTGTATTCTATCCCATGCACAATGCTAAGCACTAGAGACATGAAGATGAATAGTGCTCGATTCTCTCCTCAAATTCTCAGTTTACTGAGAAGACAGGAGCTAAATATAAATTTTCAAATACAGTGGCAAATGCTCCTGTGATGTTCAGCATACTTAAACAGATCAAGGCTTTTTAAAAACAGAAATACTTCAGTGTACTCAAATAGAATTAAAGCCTTTGAAGGCAAAATTATTCTTGGGTTTTTACACTCTTCATAGCAGATCTTGATTCTAGCATTCACAAAAGGCCTTTGTGGTTCATACATCAATATGCAACAGTATCTAAATATACTCATTTTCTTCCTAACTCAAAACTTTTGGAAGCTGATATATTTTTTGTTCATTTATGAAAAATGCATGGAATTTATCACACCATTATGTATAGTGAACTGTGAGAAAGAATATTTGTTGTTATTAATATGTCTAGTTCTTCATATGTACCAATTAATAACATTTATATTTTTATTTAAAAAAACAACAGAAATAAAACATCTGGTAACAGTTTTTACCACCTTTCCTTTTTTCCCCTGATTAGAGCATGGGGTTCTTTGTTCACCTTTTGGTTTATGCTAAAATTTAGTTATCTTTCTCCTAAATGCACAGAAATGATTGATTTATATCTGGATAATTGTACTTCTGGAATCTCCACTAGACCTTTATACTCTCTCGAGTATCCGCTTTTCTGTCTGCTACTCAAGATGGATATCTTAGGATTTCTATTGCAGTGATAAAACACCATGTCCAAAAGCAAACTGGGAAGAAAGTGTTAATTTTGCTTATACTTTAGGAAACAGTCTATCACTGAGGAAGTCAGCAAAGGAGCTTGAGGCAGTAAGATGGAGGAGGAACTCTTTGAGGACACAAGGAGGTTGCTCATGACTGATCCCCATTGCTCACTAAGTCTGTTTTCTTGTAACACAGAGAAACACAAACTCAGGGGTAGCCCTGCCCACATGGCTTTCTTAATTATTTATTATTTATTTTCCATCCTGTCTGTAGTTTTCCTCCTTCCTCTCCTCCAAGCCCCCACCAACACCTTCCCCTCTGCCTCCCTACTACTGTCCACTCCTCCTGCATTTCTTTTCAGAAAGAGATGGCCTCCCATGGATATCAACAAAATATGTTGAGTATCAGTTGCAGTAATACAAGCACCTCATCTTGTGTTAAGATTGGGACAAGGGATTACGATAAGAAAAACAGGATCCGAAAGATAAGCCCCTCCTCCCACTTTTAGAGCTCCATAAAGGGACCAAGCTATACAACTGTAACAAATATGCCTAGTGCCTAGGTGAGTCTCATTCAGGTTCCCTGGTTGTAGGTACAGTCTCTATGATCCCCTAAGAGCCCAGGTGAGTTGGCTCTGTGTGCATCTTGTGCTGTCCTTGACGGTTTTGTCTCCTACAGTGAATCCCTTTTCCTCCTCTTCTACAGGATCTATGAGCCCTGCCTAATGTGTGACTGGATCTCTGCACCTGTTTCTGATAACAATTGTGCTAGGCAGCAATCTATGAATACAACAGAGATTGTCTTTAAGGCACCATTACATTGACTCCCCCCGACCCTGCAGTTGTGTTTGGTTCTATCCACTATGTCCTCAGGCCCGCAGCCTGTAATTCCTGATGTACCACATAGTGTGTGTGTGTCTATGGGGGGCTCACTCTTATGCCGTATCTCCAGGATGGACAATTTCTTTGTTGGCCATTTCTACAATATCTGTGCCAGACTTACATAGGCAGAACAGACTGTAGGTCAAAGATCATGTGGTGTCTTAGTCTCTCCCATTGCAGTCTTGCCTGGACACAGGAGATGGACAGTTCTGGCTACATATCTGCAATTGGTAGGAGTCTTAGCTGTGGTCATCGTTGCAGATTCTTTGGAGTTTCTCTTGGACCATTTCTACCTGACCCCCAAATCCCCCTCTTTTTCAGTCAGCTCTTTCAGTGTTCTCCCCTACTCCATCCCCACCTGATCCTTCATGTTTCCATCCCTACCTGCCTCCAGTGCACCCACGAAATCTCTTCTATTTGCCCTTCTCGGGCTTATCTGAGTGTCTTTCTTGGGCCCTCCTTGATATCTAGTTTATCTAAGTCTGTGGATTTTTAACACAGTTATCCTTTACTTTGCAGCTAATACACACTTAAAAGTGAGGTAGGTTTTTTTTTTGTTTTGTTTTGTTTTGCAAGAGAGGGTTTCTCTGTATGTAGTTTTGGAGTCTGTCCTGGAACTAGCTCTTGTAGACCAGGCCAGACTCGAACTCCCAGAGGAGATCTACCAGCCTCGACCTCTTGAGTGCTGGGATTAAAGGCGTGATTCACCACCTCCCGGCTAAGTGAGGGTTTTCTTACACCAATCATGCATCAAGAAAATGAACAACAGGTCAATCTGATGGGACATTTTATCAATTGAAATGACTCCAACCTGTGTAAAGTTGACATAAAAATATGTGAGGATGATGGGCTTAATTCAAGTCTCATTTCCTGTAAGATTCTGTCCATATAAAATGGAATCACATTGTGCCAGGATAATACCATGGTTACTGTCAATAATGTTTCAGAATTGACCCTTTAATCATGTTTTAGTCAATAACGCATGGACCAACATGCAAGGGCAAATTCAATGTAAATGTAAATTACCAGAATATACAGCAGATTTTACTGAACCTTGTCCTGCTGGGAAATCTTACAACCTGACAGTCTTCACTGCTTTTGTATTATACATTGCACTAGCTTCAAATATCTTTGAGATATTACCAGGCATGCATTTACTACCACAGAATGTCTTAAGACTTCAGAGACCATAGCTTGTTTACTTATCTGATTGATTTTTTCTTTGTACTATTCCCTGTAGTCATCTTTACTGCTTGTATTTCTACGCATGATAAATTATGTTCATCTCTATAACACAGTGGCCATTTAATCTTGTCTCTGAGTAAGCCTCGGATGTCTCTGATGAGAGAATCTAATAAATTTGAACTGATGTGTGTGAGACCAATTGCTTAATTAATAAATACTGATGCCCTGAATTTAATCTGCAATCATAAAGTCCTATTAACAAACCCATGCATGTAATAAACAAATTAAAACAACAAAGGGAATCGTGGAGGGGGCTACTCTTAAAATTTAGATGGCAAAGGTAGTTTTGGTTACTTAAGTATTCAAGTCCCAATTCCTTCATGATTACAAAAATCGTGCTTCCTGTACCATTAATATCCAATTTGCAATTTTCTTCTTTGATGTTTTTCTAGCATCATGTTACGTAAATAAAGCAAATGTGCTCTTAGCTTAAAGCAGCCTCTTAAATTCTGTGAAGTGTGGTGGAAATCAGTAGGGTGTTGTAGCTGGAAAGCCAGGTTCCACTATTAGACGCTGTGGAACCTTAGGCAACTAACTCAGCTTCTCTAGGTTTCGGTGACTCTATCAAGAAAATTATTGTAATAATGTCACAATATCTTTCTAGTGACTGATGAAAGTTATAAACCTATGAGAGAAAACAACACCGATCCCATCACGAACAATTATCACTTTAATAACATCTATTATT
Source organism: Microtus obscurus (assembly GCA_963919715.1). NCBI lineage: Eukaryota > Metazoa > Chordata > Mammalia > Rodentia > Cricetidae > Microtus > Microtus obscurus. Next base: position 12,027 of record CAWTZC010000841.1, on the reverse strand, counting down.
ATTTTTATCTACTGGCATATTAAATCTTTATTTGTTTTGGATGTGAATATTTTAGAATAATGTATTGACTATCTGTGATGTTTATTTAGAATATTCTAGAATATTTCAATTAGTATTACGGAGTTGGTTTTCTTCCTGTTTCTCAAACTTGTCTTTCAATTTTGAAGATTACTTTTTTCTTACATAGAAAGATATGAAACTATAAAGGCAAAAAATAAGTACTAGACCAGTACTGTTTGGATACCCTAGGTTGTGAGGACATGGAAAGAAGATTTCATTATAAATCCACGTTTACTATAACAAAAAAATTTTATATATTATAATAAAGTACCTTATATTATAATATTTTATAGTAAAAGGAGACAAATATATTAAGAAAAAAGTAGATATGAGGAGATGACTAGAGAAAGCAAAATTAATAAATACCTCTAAATTAGAAAGCAAATTCTATCATTAGTGCTAAATATTAACTATATCTCCTAGATATTCATAGGCCATATGTAACTTTTATTATTTCTATAGAAAAGATACTTAAGACACATTTGTAACTTTCTTAATTATTTTTTCAAATATTCTCTTGATATAATTTTTATAACCATGAGAGTTTTAGGGAATTTATTTTAAGACTCGTTGGAAAATCTTTCTGTAAGTTTTTGACCTTAGACCTTTTTGGAGATGGAGCTGGGTTGTTTAATGATCAGTGTGGATTGCATCTACGCATATCACCATCACTCTATGTATTCAATCCTATTATCTTGATTATAGGCAGAATCTTTCCTAATAGAACCACAAATTTCAGCTTAACTTTCAAGATATTGGTGGCAAAAAGAAATGCTAGTTTTCAACCAAGTGAAACTAAATGGTTGAACAAACATTCTAATTAGAGGATTAATCATAGGACTTATGTTTGTGGAGATAAGGCAATTGAATAAGAAAGAGTTATGGGTCTTTGAATTGAAGTAGGATGCAGAATTTTAAGATATTTAGGTAGTATAATTATTAAAACACCAGGATACTTTATATACTTACTGTATACTTGTGCTTGTGGTGTGTTATACACCTGGTTCTAAATGGGTCATGAGTATCAGAACTAAGGCCACCATATTGTAAGACAAAAGCTTTTCTTTTGATTTTTCATTTGTTTTATTGGCAATAAAAAGTGCAACTAATCATGTGTCTAAAGAATCTGCTTACAATAAAGTAATGTATCTATTTCAGTAGAATACAAGCACCTTGGTTCTCTAATAAAAACATGGCATACTTAAAAATGGCTATGGGACAGCAAAGCCATCTTTGAGTGGAGGCTTATTTGGGTTTTTACAAACACTTCAAAGAATGAGGTACCCATTTTACTTAGTAATATCGCACATCACCATCTTTACATGTTAATCCATTTAAATTCTTCTAAGAAGACCTTCTAACCATCTTCCTTAAAAGCTAAGTCTTGTTCACAGTGTCTCTTTCTGTTTAAAGACCAAGAAAATTGGAGCTTGCAGTCATTTTATTTTGCTCCAGTACTGATGCAGAAGGGTTGCGTTAAGATGCTATTGTTCAGTTGAGTCTGTTCCCACCTAATATCTGAGTCAAAACTAAATGTACTTATTTGCTCTAAGGCACCAAATCAAAGGGTACAAATCCTATGCCTATGCATACAAAAGCTTTCTCTATGTAGTTGTAACTGCCTAGACAAGCTGTGAGAGTGTTCCCTACTAGATGTCACTAGAGAAAGATCTACAATATGTGCAGATATGTTCAAATTTTTTCATCCTTAGATTTTTATGCTTATAATACTGAAATTATCCTTCATCATCTGTTTTATGTTTAACTTCACTAAAATGTTAGAGAGTTATTACTCTGTGCATACTATACGTAGAATTCATATTATATGTAGTAATTACATTTTCAGTTCTGATTCACAATATCATATCTACCCAACTATGGCTTTTTCTTTCCCCAACACTATATTGGTTATAATCCACTGTAATTGATATTCCTAACCCTGAGACTCTTTGTTGTGGCAGGCGACATCTCTTCTAAAATTACTTCCAGCTGTCATGGGGGTGATGTTCTTCACTATAATCCTTAAAATTAAAATATGTTTACACTTCAAGATTACTATATCTAATATAATTACAAATAGTCTCTGAGTATAAAGTAGGGATTTTCTTAGGTTTCTTATTTGAAGTTCTTGCCAGAATGTTGTATGAAAGTGAACCATTTCAGCTAACCAAGTTGGAATCACTTTGGGTAGCTGTTACCCAAAACTGATTTTACAGCAGTGCTATCAACATTATGAATGTCATAACATCCATAAATTATTGTTGGGGGTCCCATCTTTCTTCCTGAAACTTCAAAAGATTACTACAGAAAATTTATTGTTTACTGTGAAAATTAAACTCATTCATATATTATTCGTTCAAAAAAAAGTGTGGATAGAATAATATTTTTTCTAAATTCTTTTCTTCTTTCTGTCCCAAACCAGATGGCTCCTGACATGAAGGGGACAAACTCTGGTGAGGGTATCCTCTGTTTAGGTGTTGCTTTCATTGTTAATAACTGCCTTGGCCTTCTAACAGGTCAAACTTGGGTAGAGTGATGATTAATGTGAATGCTGGAAGAAGAGCAGATTCAGAGAGAGCCACCATGAGACACCAGTTCAACATGCTAATTTTTGAATTTTTCCTGTTAAGTCATACTTTGTGGTGACTTACAGATTATTAGAAATGGTTTAAATCAAGATGTGAGAGTTAGCTAATAGGGAGGCTAAGCTAATGGCCAAGCCATATTTTAATTAATACAGTTTCTGTGTGACTATTTCAGGTGTAGTTAGCAGGGCAGTCAGGACAAACACGCAGCCCACTCCCTACATCAACTCTGAATTTTTCTTGGATTTGAGAAGGATACATTGTCCACTCCAACCAGCTTTAATTTTTAAGTAAGATATATAAATGTTCAGATAATACAATTTTTACCCTCAAATCACCTGTTCTAACAGTTCAGATTTCTCTAGCTTGGTGATCCTTTCATCGGTAGTTTTATTTTCTCCTTTAAGCATCTGGATATCCAAGGTCTCTGATGCTTCGTTGATGTTATTTTTTGCAAAGACAAGAACAGAAGAACCCTGTCCCAAGTCTTATGAGGTTTCCATACCACCTGCATGATTGTCACCTCAGTGAATAACTCTCATATCTGTATCAGGAGGATTTCTCTTTTTCAAACAGAATCTTTATTAATTTTGATGTATCCATAGTTTTTTTCTCCTGTTAAAAAAGAAACAAAGCCCCTTCTCTGTACCACTCTCCTGGTTTCCATTATAAGACAACACATCCTCCAAAAATACCTCAGCTATTTATTCCGTTTTTTTCTATTATCCAGTGTCTCCCTGCTGTCATTGTTTCTTTCCTCATTATATTAAGAAAATTCAAGGTCAAAAAGCATTATCCAAATCTTTTCTAAGGAGTATTTTTATCTCTTTATGTTTTGTTTATCATATCATTTATATTAAATTTGTCCTTTCTATAACTCTTGACCTACAGATTGTTTGTATACCTGTAATACATTTTATATTATTAGCAGAAACAATTTCATTATTTCTAACATCTGCTACCATTATTTGTCTTTATTATCAGTATACCCAAATACCATTATTAATAATGTGATTGTGGGGCCCTGCCTCCCTTATTCCTGCGGTGCATCTCAGACAATTTCTGGTCACCATACTAAGCATTTACCCTTATTCCTGCTCATTGGCGGGGACAGTTTATGATCAGTTAACTAAGCTTCCTGTTTGTCTCCGTGCTATCCCTGCCCGCCTGGTGACTAGCTGCAGTCTTACCTATTGTTAATGTTAATTTCCCACCTTCCTGGGCGGAGAGATCTTTGTGCTGCAATTAGGTAGAAATAGGCTCCCCCAACTCTGAATACGCATTCGTGTTTCTCCTTTCGAATACCCATGTCTCTGTCTCTTTTGTTCACCTCCTTTCCTCTTCTCCTGCGCGCCAACTTACGGGTGTAACACCAAAGTTGGGTGTTACATTGATAAATCTGAGCTCAAAGCAGTTGTCCATTGAAAACCGGAATAAGTGTCAATGATATGGTACACTATATCTGGTAATTTTCCCACCATCTATTTGCCAGATTTCATTCCTTTGTCACCATTTAATTATTCCCTGCAAGGATCAGTGTTTGGCTATAGAAAGAGCAAAAAATATCTCTTTATAATCCCCTTAGCTTGTTCCATTATTACAAAACTATTTCTTTAATCATTTACTATTCCATGATTTTTTCTTATGAAATTTTGAGGCCTTCAGCAGACTTCCAATCAATAATGAATCAATTTCTGCATTACCATTTGATAGAGACCTGGCAAACCCATATGAGGATCGATGTTTTTTATGTATATGAAAAGCCTATTCCTAATTAAATCTTAACCAAAATGAATAATAAGTCAATTCTGTATCATCATCTATAAAATCAGTGGTTTTCAACATGCAAAACAACTCTTTCTGCATATTGCAAATGAAAACTATCTTGAGAGGTTCTTTAAAATTCTTTAGTACCATGAGAATATCACTTATAATTCTACCTTTTTGACAATTAAAGGGCTTTGTTCTCCTTACACAAATCTTCTGATTTAACTCCTTTCCTTATTTGTTTCAGTATAGAATTTTCTAATTTTATATATCATATACAATGTGGGGAAAATCCATGTTCTCTTTATAGGGTCTAATTCTGTCACTTTTGGGATAATTGCTATTTTTTTTAATTTCTTCAGAAGTAAAAGGTACTATAATCTTAGTTGAGTCTATTCTTGCTAGTTGACAAAGTCTCAATTTTCTTTTATAATTGATTTTAAACATTTTCACATAAGCTTTTAATTTTTCACTTGTCTTATGTCCTAGAAATCTCCATTCTAAAAAATTCTTTCTTCTACATCAAATTTCCTATGAATATTCTGGAGGGCAACATGACTAAATGCCATTAAACTTATATCCACTAACTTGCCTTCTTAATTTCTCTTCAGCCAAAGTTAATTGTTTTCTCAGCTTTAACTGTTAATTCTCTGAGACTATTAAAGTCTTTTCACCTTTTTTGTAAATATTTTAATCTCTATTCCAACAGTGGCTAGTGAAATTCTCCTTACAGTCTTTGAAAGTCATTAAGATTTGCAATCAGTCTCTCCTAATTTGAGCGTTTTGCATTCTAATTTTCTGTAAACCCATTTTATATCTAAATAATTGAGAGACTATCTTCTCTTTTATTTTTTTCGAGCAATTTGCTCAATACCCATTTTAAAAACTTTATTTACTTCTTCAAACATTCTTTATAAGGTTTCTATGTTGGAATCAATAGCAAAATGTCATCCATGTAATAGTAAATTATAGATTTAGAAAGTTGTTTACAAATTATTTCCAGTGGCTGATTTACAAAATGTTGGCACAGGGGTGGGGTTATTACCTTTCTCTGTGAGAAAGATGGACCATTATATATCCTACTAGGCTGAATTTTATAAGTAGCACCATGAAGGCAAATTTTTCTCTATCCTTTTATTGTAAAGGTAAAGTAAAGAAAGAATCTTTTAAATCAATAACTATAAGAGGCCATCTTTTAGGCAATAGGGAAGGCAAAGGAATTTGAGATTGTAGAGGGCCAACAGACTGAATTACCTTTTTAACAGCTCTTAGATCTGCCACCATTCTCCATTTACCAGATTTTTTAAATCCAGGAATTCCAAGGCCTAGTTGATTCTTCAATATTACATCTGTTGCTCCTGTGCCAGTTATTATTAAAGCCTACAGTTTCTCTTCTCTAAAGGCCATTGTCTAACCCGTATTAATTTCTCAGTTAATCATTTTAAAGATAGGGCCATTAGTATTTTTGAAGGTTTGCTCATTGTTTTGTGTTCTTATACCGCCTGAATGGCTGGTGACCACTTTTTATAATGTCTTATAATATCCTTCCCAGAAACATGAGTTTCTGGGACTGCAGGAATGATAATCTGGGTATTCCATTGCTGCAACAGTTCATTTTCCCATAAATTCACTGTGATAGTGGTTATATAAGGCCTTAGCCTTCCTCTTTGTCCTTCTGTCCCTATGCATCCAACCCATAATGTGTTTTGTTTCACTGAGATAGGGTTTTAATTCCTAGTAATTTAACATCTGCCTCTTCAAGAGGCCAATTCAAATGTCAAGATTTTGGAATAATGATAGTCACATCTACCTGTGTCCAGTAGTCTCTTAATTAGGAGATTTATTTATGCACAATCTTAGCTTTGGTCTTTGATCATTTATAGAAGTCTACTTAGAAATATATTTCTTATGTCCATTGGAGGTTTTGATTTGTCCTCCATTTTTATTCCTCACCCATAACTATATTTTTTGGTGCTGATTTTTTAATTTTCTTGATTGAGACATATTCCTCCCCGAGTGATTGAAAATGACTAGGCCACACATTTGAACTTGGGGCCTGTAAGAGGGACCCCACAGTTTCCCCAGTGATATCAGGTTGCCTTGTTTTTCTTTTATTGATCTACATTAATTGACCAATTTGACTTTGCCACATCTACATAATTCAGAAGATTGAGATCTATTTTGTCATTCCCAAATCAGACAATATTAGAAATGCCTTGTCTATAACCTTTCTCAGATATCCTATTCTACCACACTTAAAACATTTGCCATTTTATTATCATAATACCTTTGGAAATTGCTTCTCTTACCAACTCTGTTATAGTCAAAAGGTCTCATCATTCATTTTGCAAATCCATTCATCAATTGAATTGCTGATCTAACCTTTAAAGACCCAAGTATTTTAATTTTTTGCATTCTAAGTTGGCATTTTCAAAAACCAAGAGATTCAATAAGTACTCATCTAGCTTCTGGATCTGTAACTCCTATTTGTACACCTTAGTTAGCCTTGTAAAAAATCACTAAAGAGGTTCTCTTTTACATTATTTAATCCCAGTATCTGATTCATTTTTTCCTAGTTCTTGAAATATGTTCCAAGCAAATAATACTGATGTGTGTATAAACAATATGTGTTCATTGTAAAGAGTTTAACTTATGCTCATATAACTTCCCTTACAAAGAATTTCATCTTAGGAAACCTCAAATCCTTTTTGCTTTTCCCTGTTGTTCTAAAATTTTTGCCTCTTCTTGCTAGTAGTAGTATTTCCACAGTAGTTGTGGAATATCTTTTTGACTGCTAAACTAATTGAAACAATTGTCTTTTGCTAAAGCCAATGTCCTTTCCAACTCCCTAACAAATGATGAAGGCACCACAAGATACTACTGCTTTGTTAATCATTTTTAATTATTTCAACCTATAAGTTTCCATCTACATTCTTTGATCCCTTCTAGGCATTAGTACTTGATATTTGTCAGAGGTAATTATGGGGTAAGTAGTTAACCCTTGGTAAGTCTAATAGTTAAAACCCTTGGTAAGTCATCTCTGACTCTACATTACTGATGATATTAAATCATGTTCTTGTACCTTCTCTCCCTGTTCATCAGTTCTGATATATCATTAATTTCTTTCAAATATTTCTAACATTGTCTTTTTTTTCAACCTTAATTGGCCAGGCAGTGGTGGCACACTCCTTTAATCCCAGCACTCAGGGGAGTCAGAGGCAGGCTGATCTCTGCAGTTCAAAGAGACCAGCCCTGGTCTACAATTTATTGCCAACACTCCATAAACCCTGCTTGAAAAGCTAAAAAAAATAAAAAATAAAAAGATAAAGCCTAAATATATTGACCTGTAAACATTTCTAATTATTTCAATGATGCACATAACCTCTGGTTCTCATTCTGCAATATGTTCCAAGGTATGAAAATTTTTCTATTTTGGTAACTTCTCATTTTTGGATATTATTTGGATGGCATGCAGATTACCTTCCTGGAGAGATACTCTATCTGCTAATTTATCATAACTTTTAAACAGATTTTGTTTGTCAAATTCAACAGTATGAGTTCATTTGGCTAATTTTCAGCACCTTTTACATGGATTGAATTCTGTCTGTCAAATTAATGTTATCATTTTCAATGCCATTAATTTTTATACCAACTTTTGATTTTTCAGTGGTATAAATCCTGTAAAGCTAGCTGTTCATATTTAGTTTGTAAAGACTGTATCATTTCTAAAGTACATCATTCTTGATTCTGTGGTTTAGAAAAATTGCCTGTATTCTGGCCAATCATGTTTTAAATAAATGCTGATTAATTCAGGCAAGCGCAGGCAGGTCAGCCAGACAGGAAGTAGAGGTGGGGGCAATGAGAAGAGAGAATGCTAGAAAAGGAGAAGCCCATTCCCACCAGTGCAGCCCAACCACCGAAGAAGCAAGATGTAACCTATCCTGCTGAGAAAAGTTACCTAGCCATATGGCTAACAACATAGATAAGAAAAATGGGTTAATATAAGCTACAAGAGCTAATAAGTAGCACAGGCTAATAGGCCAATCAGTCAATAATCTTATGAAACCTCATGTGATTTTCTTTGCAGGCTAAATAGCTTCAGAATTAAACAAACAAAACCCCTAAGAGCAGGCCCAAGTGCTACAGTTCTGTTATCAAACCATATTTCTAAGGATGTAGTATAAAAACAAAGCTGCATCCTAGTATCCAATAAATGGATGTATCAGGGAAAGCCATATAAGCCTTTTATAATATCATCTATAGTATAATCAAAAAGGTAATTAAATTAAAAATGGGTAATGTGGTTTGCCATTATATAACTTTTAAATTTATTAATCAAAAATACACTCCATTATGAGATTTCATTAAATTGTTGTAGCTGTAATAATGCTTTTTTACTGGTCTGCATGTATTGCAGTTGTAGTCACCTTAGCAGAAAGATGTGACTGGTGGTAGGGTTATACAGTCCCTTTAAGTTCCACATTGGTGCCTGCTTAAACCGGACAAATACGCTTTGGTTGAAAAATTAAAACCAGACAAAATCAATTCCATACACAGAGAGTTTTATGGTACGAATATTAAAACCCTGAGTTTGAGAAATGGAACACAAACTGGAAGCTCTGCAAGTCATCATGTGACAGGAAAGGGGATGTTGAGGAAGCTGCTTGTTGGTTCCTGCTACTATCTGCTTGGTCATCCAGGCCACCAAAACCAAATAACCACTCAGAAACTGTATTAACTAAATCACTGATTGGCCCATTATCTCTAGTTTCATATGCTAACAAGGAGGTTCACATAGAGGATGCATGGATTTCCCCTGGCAAGGGAAGCAAGTGACATCTTCCAGGTAACCTAGGAGTGCGTGGGATGGAACATTAGGGATCGGGTTGGGGCGTGGGAAGGGGGGAGAGTAATGAAAAAAGATGTCTTACCTTAGCATTTGGGATCCAGCAAACCCTGTACAAAAACTCCCATGATTCTACCACAAAGTTATCTTTTTGCTATCATTACTTTCCCAAAATTATAAAGTTAGAATCAATGTGTCCTAATTCCAGAGTCTGGTTTAACTCCATCACATCTAATAAATATGGTAGCTTTTTTCTTTGGACAACAAAGACTAGGTAGTAAATATACAGGATAACATTTTTGTTTGTGTAACTGTATTGTATCTTATTTTATTAGAATATCCTGTAGCCTGATGAGAGGTAACAGAAATGGTAAAATATCCTAGACTTCATTATAGTAATTCAGATGATACATTTCATTATCATACTGTGATAATGTTTACTATCCTGATTCTATTTTCATCAAATAAATGATCTTTCACTATAAACACACATGAACAATAAAAAATTTATCATAGTTTTACAGTTTCAGCTAAGTATCACAGAATATCAAAGAATGATAAATAACGTAAACATCAAGCACGTGTTTTTTAAAATTCTCTGGGTTAGAAAATACAGACTCATAAAGACTTTAGATCTGTTGTCTGGTAAAAACCTATCTTCTGATTGTTTCTTAAGATACAAGTAAATTTTCTCTACCATATTTCTCCTTGTAGTAGAAATCTCCCATCAAACTAGTTACATCACAATTATTCCTCTTTTTATATTATCAAATTGATCAGATTTTCAAATTTAATGTATTTTGGGGAGAAAAACTAAACACTATGGTATTGGTATTGGTATATGTATTGCATCACTCTTTGTTTCTAGATATCAAACCCATAGCCTCACCATAAAACACCAACATTCTATGCACTGAGTTATATCCACAGTTCCTATGTGGAAACACTTTTGTTCTTCAAATTATGATACTACTTTGTTTGCTCTGCTGTGCATTGCTGCAACAAACATACGTGGCTCCATTAATTTCTACTCCTACGGTTCTCTAAGATCGTCATCCCAATGAATGGGAGAAAGTTCATTATCTTGACTCACAAGTATTTCCCAATGGCAATCTTGATATATGGGCAATAACTTTATTTACAGTGTTTTTATAACCTAGTGGGACTTGTTTCACATTTAGGCTAACGAAGTATGTTTAAAAACACAGTGGGTACATGGGGATTGCCTAGCAAGTCTTACAAAACTTAAAAATCTAATCATTTTTCCTTAGAACTTAGGAAAGGGACTTTTTGTTCAATGGCATTTCAATTTAATTAGTATGGGTTTCCCTGGAAACTACTAGGAAAACAGAAAAGCAAACAGTTACACTCTTACTCTGTTGTTTTATGATTTCAGACTAATGTTCCCCCAAAGACTCATGTGTTAAAATATATTCTTAACCTGCTGGATTTTGAGATGCTCTAGAAACTTTAGGCAAGGATTTTCTAGAGTGGAAGAAATGGGTAATTTGAGGCATGCTCCTTGGGGAAGGTTCAAAATGTTTTCAGTGTTTCTTGAGGTGAATCGTCAGGTTATCCAAACCACATTTTACCACAGTGATACACATTCTGCCTCTATAGCGGAGCTTCCATGGAGCAAAGGGATAAGCATTAATCTTGTTGACATCATGAGCAAGAAATAAATATCCCCGCAGTTATTTAACTAAAGTGTTTTATCCCAGTAATGCAATACTAATATAATATCAAATTCACATCTCTCCTCCATTATTCACCTCCAATACATTTTGTCAATTGAAGTATTGCAATCCTTCCATGTTGATCTAATACTTTTCGAAGGAATTCTCACCAGGACCTTCCCAGATTTCTCTATGTGAGTCCTATCAGACTCTTTTTTATGTTCATGACATCTCCCTAATGGACTAAACAGACTTGATAATAATAATTATTTCATTACAATTATAGTGCAATATTTATGTTTCTTGGTGAGCCAATGTCAGAGAATAAATGAGATGAAAATATTAAGTAGAATCTCTCTTCCTCTCTCAGTTGCTCAGTATTCTCTCTGTCATAATGATCATGAAATTGTTATTCTTCAGCTGCTAGTCAAAGTCACATGAATGGAAATATTATGGGCTATAAACCTGATGATTAGGGAGTTAGGTGCTGGCTAACCCATCAGAAGTGCCCTGGAGCTACTATTTCAACGTGAATCTACTAGTAAGACATTTTAAAAATAAAATATTATTAGCCTCTATACGAGGTGAGTTGAGTAATTATATAATAAAGTTCCATCAAAACCCTGAGGAGTTTCATTAAATGTCAGGCTACAATAAATCTTCCAGTAGTGGACCTCTTTCCTGTGGTGTCCTGTATCTTAAACAGTACTGTATACCTTTGAAAAATAGCTGATTGAGAAGGTCATTCTTCTGAAACCCTTTCTCACTTTTGACATTTTTAGGCAATACCCTTTAAGGTTGAAATATAAAGGGTTTTCATTGTCAAATATCGTCTAAAATGTAGTCACTGTAGTAACAGTACTGGTTAACCAGAGGAGAAGTTAGAATGGGAAAAACTGTGAAACATTATTTTAGAAGCATGTGCCATAATTCTTTCTTAGAGGTTACTATGTAACAATTCCAACATGAATTCAAAACATTACTTTCTAGGTTTAAATTCTGTTTCTGTCTGTCACTTAATAACCAAGGAAAATTACTCTCCTTCTCATATTTCTCATATGAAACATAAAAAAAAATAATAATAAAAAACCAC
>CAWTZC010000839.1:0-31514 GCA_963919715.1 Microtus obscurus | reverse complement strand
ATTTGGATTGGTATTTTTTAGTAGTAATAAAATAATAATAAAAGAACATACAACAGAAAAGTTAAAAATAAAAATGAAGAGAATTAAGCTTTGGCCCAGAGAAAAAGTCTCCTGTGTGTGTATGTGACTCTACCAACTCCATGCCTCCTTTTCATTACCTGACCTGATGAGGGCTGGAGTCCATCTGCACTTGGAAAGGGCAGCCTTGGTGAAAATGTAGGTTGGATCAGAGTTCTTCTCTGGGATATGAATTTGCTACTTTGGAGGAATTCCTGGAGGCTTGTTGCTATTATATGCTTATTTAACACAGAGCTTTCATTTACATTTTGCAAGAATGGTCTCCTTGTGGATCACTGCTTTTTATGCTTCCCTACCTTCCCCTTGGTGGTGATTTCTATCCAATCACTAGCTTGGCGAGATCTTCCCTTTGCAGATCATCGGCCTGCTGTCTATCATCCTTTATCTTTATTGCACTGATCCTGGAGACCTCATCTCTATCCACGGGTCCCTGATCCCCAAAAAATAAGCCTATTTAACACATTGACCAAAGATCAGAGAGTTGGGCCGATACCCTCTATTCCTCCAAAGTTACTGTGTTTCTACCTCAAATAAATATCCCACCTAGATTGATATCATAGAGTTCTGCTCTCTCAATATTATTTCAAAAGGTATGGCTAATATCCAGATCTTGTACTCCAGGAGTAGAGAAGTAGATGTGTTCTCCTTACCTCCAAGCAAAAAGTCTAAAGGATCCAACTGAATTCCAGTTCCCTTAAAAATAAATTTGCAGATTCCATCCAGGAGTGGTTTGCCTACAGAATGTTTTGGTCTAGGGTGTGAGTATGACTTGTTTTGTTCCTAGGAACAGAATGTTTAACTATGAATGTAGCTTACAACCTACAATTGGTCTGTTCATATTCTTGTGACTATGTTAATGTAGTCTTTTATCTTATTCCTACTTTGGGGCCCAGAAATTATTTTTAAGCAATTTGAAATTAACTGCAGGTGAATTTCAGTGCTCACTAGATTCCCTCCCAATACTATACTATCTTTCTCCTTTTTATTTTTTTTTATTAAATATTTATATTCTTTGCCTGCCCCTACCTTGGCAAGAGGTATATTTTATGTCCAGGCTGGTCCCAACACCTGGCTACTGGCCAATCAGCATTCTATTAAATCAGTACGAGTGACAAATCTTTACGATTATTACAAGAGCATTATCTCACAGTACTCTGAGGTTCTGGTGCAAAGGTTTCAGAACCCCACTAGATCCCGAAAATTGCTATGCATATATCTTGTGTTTTTCATTCTTCATTTGCTCATCACCTCTTCCCATTTCCCCACTACAACTACCTCTTCAAGGAATGTAAGCCACATTGGTTGTGCCAGGCCACACTCCACAAAGCCTAAATTCTTGGTTCTTTCTGTGGCCTTACCTAGTGCTCTAACCACAAACAATCCCACAATATTCTATTGTCCCACCTTTGGTTGAGTCACTTCTGGAATTTGAACTCTAGATGTTACAATTCAAGTCAATTTCTTTTTCTGTCTTCCTTCTCTATACTATGAGCTCCTCATTAGCAGAGAGTAACTCTTTATTCTGTATCCCTTGTAGCAGCACCCATCACAGTCAAAGTTGGTTTGTACTAAGAAAGCATCCACCCAAGTGTACAGGAAAAATATATGATCGTTCAATTGTTAAACAATTTGATCACTCAGAAAAGGTTTTCCTGTATGAGTTCTTAATTCCTGGAAACATAATTTTCTCAAATCACAATCAACTATGAAAAGGTTTGTTTAGCAGAGCAATGTGCCAACTAGAAAAATACCGTCATGGATACTGAGAGGACCATGAAAACAACACCTTGTTCCATGATCTGAACATTTTAAAGGCATTTGCTTAGCAAGTGGATGCATATTCACTTTAGACTCCCTAAACCTTGACATAGCAGACCACTTCTAGGGCAATTCCTTCCCAGACCCCTTTAAGAAGCACACTGAAAGGGTGCAGGAAGGTTGAATTATACAAAACTACTAATGTTTGAAAATAGTTATGAAATGAAGCTTCAACATCTGAGGTGATAACTCTTTTTTACTTATATATGTGTCATTTGGATAAAGTCTCTGGAAATATAATTCATAATGTGTTGTATTATGGTTAATGTTGAGTTTATTATTCTATCTCTTCCATATGACCAGGTACAAGCTACTCCGATAGGATGCAGAATACTGTGGTGTCATCACTAAATGCCTTTATGGGTGTTCTTCTGTCTCACTCAACACGAAAGAAGAAGAGAATAATCACGGATTTTTTTTTTTTTTTTTTTTTGGCCCAGAGGTAGGTTTTGGCTCTATTTTTGCTCTTAGAATACTGTATCAACTCATTAATATGATATAAATCACATTTTCCTCAAACTGACTTTTAAAAGCATTTCTCATATTCTTGGACGATATAAAATCCAAAATCAAAGCATGGAGAGACTTGATATTTGGGGTGATAGACGGGAAGAAGCGAATCCTCAGGTTTTCCTTTTCAAAATATGATTATTATTAGTTGGATTCTATATTTTGTAAGTGAATCAACTCCTCAGGTCCCACCCACCAAACACTATCCCACTGGATTACTAGGTAAACAAACATTTGCTGTTTTTTTCTTTTTTTTCCTTCTTTTTTTTTTTTTGATAGACTGGGGTATATTTTCTTCTGTCAGCCCTAGGAATTTACTTCTGCACTTTATCTGAAGATCAATGAACGAAGGATCCCCCATCCTCTAAGGTGACTGTCTTTTTTCCGGTTTTCATCAATGCTGTTTACAAGGTATGAGACTTTTTGACTTTCACTAGATGTAGAGGAATAACCCTTCACACTTGCTGAAACTTCAAACATTTGCCTGATTCATGACATTTTCACAGATAATTTCCAGAGTTTCTCCCAGATGTGCTGTGTTCTGATAAAAAAATAATCAGTTTGTGGTTCCTTTTCTCTAAGGAGGAGCTTGTCATGTTGAGATTCAGTTCCCTTGACTATCTTTGGATAACAGCATTTGAACAGTTCAAAAAACAAAAATAGAAAAAAAGACATCATGCCTTCATTATTATTTGAATAAAACTCATTCTCTCATTTTTTCTCACAGGGTGGAAGTGCATTAGATAGAACCAAGTTCAGTTTTATTTATCATTAAAATCACAAATTAATACAATGCCAAAAACGTAAGACACCTATTTGAATAATACTATACTGTATGATTGTGCTATTTAATTTCTTAAATCTTTGTTTAATTTTTTAATATTTATGTGACATTTTAAATTGAAAGTAATGCCATGGATAAATCTGTTTATGCTCTCTTATTTTCCATAGAAGTTAATTATTTGTATATTACTCAGTAATATGACTTCACAACACTTGTCACGAGATTAGTCGTGTGTATTTGTGTAGAGATGAGAGCATGAATGATTTGATTGATGTTTATTTCTCCTGTCATGACTGCAAGATCCATAGGGATGTAGTATTTATATACTATTGTTTTCCTAAATCATAAAATTATGTTAAAATAACCTAAAATATCTTCTACTGTTATTTTAAAACACATTATATATGTAAGTTACATCAAAAGACAATGGAAGAGTAATAAATAACATTTGCTTTTGTGACATGATGAAATATTTTAGGCAATTATATTTGAAACAGTTGTTTTAAAATATTTGGTTCCCTTTCAGGCCTAAATGGCTCTCTCAAAATCACAGAACTCATTAGAGGCCCAGCCTAAAATAGAAACTAGGTCTTCCATTCACAAATCCATTGCTCTCTTGATTCAAATCCTCAAAGAAAAACACTTTAAGATATTTGTTTATGGATTTTTGGAATGTCTGTTTTGAGAAATATGAAATGAAAGATTTATAGGTCTCTGTAAGGATTCCCAAGCAGATGGTCAGGCAACCTCAAGTCTCCCATGACGTGGTTACATTCTGAAGACTGCAGCACAGATCTGCTTGTCCACTGAACAGCAGTCATGGTGTCAGATTCTGCAGCCTAAGCATTTCATATTTCCCTGCAAAGGAAAGAGTAATAAATAATATATAGCTTCTTTTTCATACTAGAAATGATGATTTTTCCTGCTGTGTCTTTTACAAAATAGCAAAGAAAAAATGAATAAGTCCTCCAAACCTTGCACAAATTCCATTAACAGCAAATCAGTAATTAATGACAATAACTGTCTATACAAAGAAAATATGTTGAATTGCTTGTTTATTACCTCAAAATCAAACTATCTCACATAACATGAGGGTTTTAAAAATTCAACTGACATAGAAGAAATTATCTCCTAACTAAATGTTTAAGTATCTCTCTACAAGTAGACAAGATGGAATAAACTAAAAATTAAATGTCAGCTGTTCATTAGTAGACTATACTATATGTTAAATAAGAATGCTAAAATTTGTTCAATTACAGGCTGTTAAAACATAATATGTAAAGTTTTAAGTTACTTATAAAGCAAAGATATAAATACAATATCATATAATATTCCTTTCAATTTTTTTAAGATGACATAAGAAATATTTCCTAAACAATTATGAGTTTCAAATTCCCATCTTTGTCACATTTCCCAACATAAAGATAATGAGAGATACCAATTTTTATTTCCCTTTTACTTATCTAGTTTTTCAAAATAAAACCATATAAAAGAAAATAAATTTTAGTTCCATGAATTTAATCTATATCTATATTTCTAATTGAACTTATATTATGACTAAAATGGTATATAAGATGAGTTGTATTTCTTCATATTAAACTTTTGAAATCTAGCATTATCATTTGAAATTAACACATTTGAATCAGTTTCATAGTTTTTCTAGGTTATTATTATATAAATCATAACCTTTATATTACAATCATTAGCCATATTATCAATATCATTAAATAAAGATGATAGAACGGGGTTTATTGATACATCTAAATAAAATGTCTATAATTGACTCAAACTCTATGTTACATTACAAAATCAATTTTGGAAATTTAAAATATTGAATTGAGAATACTATTGAGGGGTGGGATTTTACAAAATCTCTAGTGAAGTTACTTTACTAAAGAATATTTTTTGAAACATTAATTATTATCTTGACTAAGTGAAAACAGAAAGAAATGGATCACATGATAAATAAGAACAGTGCAATTCTGTTGTAAAGGTAAATTTACCTCTGTCCAACAGGAAAGAGATATGTGACCATTTATGCCCATGGTCTGTCCTGTCCCCTTTAAAGACGCCACACCATCTACCCTTTCCCCACCCCTGTCTGCTGACAATACACAGATCTTCCTTCTCTCCCCATCCTGAGTTCCCTTTCTTTCAGTCTCTCTCCCAAAGAGGTAGCTGCTCCCATAGCTCCTCTCCTCTTCCCCCCAACCCCTGTTTCTCTTTCTATCTCTTTTTCTCTCTGTCCCTCTCTGCTCTTGCCCCTCTCCCCTTACCCCATTTCCCTTCCATAACACACTAAATAAACACCCACTTTCTCTGTATGGCATACCTAATAGGTCTCTGTCTTTCACCCACTGTGGCTGTGGCTCCTTGTGGGGGACTGGCTGCCTCACTGAGGCTCCCTGTCTATTACCCAGCTGACTTCGTGGCCAGCCATGGCTTCATGCCCTGCTGTCTCTCCACCCTCAAACCTGCAGCATTTTATTTTTACTATAACACCATTAATAAGTAATGCTTGTTTTTGTAAATTTTGTAAACAGGGTTTTCCAGAAAATACAGATGCTAAAATCATTAGCATAAATTTTATTTTTAGAATTAAGTTTTTGTTCTACTCATTTCATCAAGATATTATGAAAACAATACAAGCCAGACAAGCAAAAAAATTATTTTGTCTTACCCCCTCATTCCTTTTTACATAAGTTTGCTGGATAGCATTTTTGATTTTGTTTTGTTTTATGTCAAGTTGACACAAGCTAGAGATAATTGAAAATTCAGAAAATCCCTCTCTAAATTGGAGTATGAGTAAAACTGTGGCACATTCTCTTGATTGATGATTGATGTGGGAGGGCCCAGTTCCACTTTGGACAGTGGCACTCCAGTGATGATAATTCTGGGTGCTAAAAATTGTAGCCTGAGCAAAGTATGTAAGCATCACTCTTTCACAGATCGTGCTGCAGTCTAACCTTGCATTTCTGTCCTGAGCTCTCTAAAGGGTGGACTATAAACTGTAAGATGAAACAAACCCTTTCCTCTCAAACTTGTTTTTGGTCACAAGAATTTTTATCACAGTATTAAAAACTATAATTATAACAGTAGCTTTGGGTATGGGAAAAGTCACTGAGTTATAAACTTCATCTCTTTGTTATGAACATATACTGTAATG
Organism: Microtus obscurus; assembly: GCA_963919715.1. NCBI lineage: Eukaryota > Metazoa > Chordata > Mammalia > Rodentia > Cricetidae > Microtus > Microtus obscurus. Next base: position 25,158 of record CAWTZC010000839.1, on the reverse strand, counting down.
GTAGATATTTAAATTCATGCTAAAAATTTAAATTTTTAAATTTAACAATAAACTATATACTAGATTGTCTTTTGAGTTAATAATCATTTTCCCTCAATAAATCTAAGATAAATCCCTACTTCTCTCTTTTCCTTACTTAATATTCTGTACCAATTTAAAAAAAAATATAGATTTTAAATAGCAATCTGGCTTCTCTGCTTAGAACATGGAACACACGCCCACACTACTGTCTGCTATTAAGTGTAATTTTGCTTTCCAATTTACCTACCTGGTCTCTGAATATTTTGTATGTCACTATTCACTAAGGCTGTAATATTCTCATTACATCTGTTTGACTTTATTTATCATAGCTTCCAAGCCTGATTAATTTTCAAACTGTATAGCATATTTAATACCAGGCTGTGAAAGTTTTTCCTATATTACTATTTACTCTAGTGACTTGATTTAATCTATTTCCTTCAGAAATATTTCCATAATGTTAGTTATTAAATGTCTTTTAAATCTACTTTTTCATTTTGTTCCTTCTGGTTCTGTCAGTTAATGTTACTTTACTACATAATAGGATTGCCTGACTATAGTTTACTGCATCCTATATTGTTACTGAACTTCCTGGGAAAAAAATGCTACAGTCACCCAAAGTCATAAGCTTCAACTTCTTTTTAAATGTAAATATTTTTCTTTTTAGAACGTGAGAAACATTGAGTACATAAATCATGTCTATAGAAATACTAAACATCAAATCTCATCTGAAAACTATACATCACATAACAATCTTATTGTAGTCTAAACTATGCAAATTATTGATTTACAACCATAATGTTTTATATCTTAAATCATTAAACAGCAAATGAAGGATATGTAAAATATAACATAGATTAGAATTAACTGTTAGGATACTGAATTGTCAAATAAAGTACCACCTGTTAGCAAGTGAAAATCAACTTAACAAAATGCAAGTCTATTTTCTTAGCCTCCTGTGTGTTCTATGTATTCTCACTCAAAATCTTCTGCAGTGAATGATACATTGGAAGCTAAGAATCTACAAACTACAAAACACCATGACAGCATTCATTTATATTCCATTCAAGACTCCATGACCCCTTTTCATCTGGATGCTCATTTCCTATTCATTTCTGTCTTCTTATTCTTTGTCTAGATTATATTCAAAGCTCAATCTTTGTCTCTCATTTTACCATATCCTAATCTTAATCTATATACTTTCTTAAGACAATAACTAAATCCAGCGGTTACAGGAGAGACAGACATGGAGAAATAGAAAAGAAAAAGGGGAGATAAAAATTATATCAAAGGTCCTCCAAAGGTCTTTCTTGTCAATAGTTTCTCTAACTTGCTGGTTTATATGAAACTTTAAACCTTACATAAACTTGTATTATGCAATATCTATAATCCATATAATTTAAATACTAAAATGCTATATTCCAACATCTTGGAGTCAGAAGGAATATTTGTAGTTACTATAATCTAGATTCTTGCTTTTCTTTGATAATTTTATTTTCTCTTTACATTTTACATAGTCATTTCACTATATCTCACTCTCCCTTATTTTATCCAATTATTATTGCAAACCTAAATCCCTTTTATATTTGTTATAAAATGTCATATTATTGATTTTCAGATTAAGATAGCTTTGATATCTCTTCACATAGTATAGGGGTTATTCATGTTACCACTTATCTATTATGCTTTTCCATATTTTCCTCATGACTTATACATTCTTTTTGTGTGCATCCTAAATTAACTAATTTTCAAACCCCCATACTATGTTTACTACATAGAGCTGGTTCAAGATTGAGAACTAACTGAGTATGTATATTTTTTGGATATTGAAGATTTATTGAGATTTCTATTCGTTTTCTTTTAATACCACTATTTTCTTTTTTTCTAAACTTTTTATTAAAAATAGATGCTTCTCTCATACATACATCCCAATCAATTTTCCCCCTCTCTCCTCTTCTTCCAGCCCCCCCACCTCTCCTCTCCCCCAAATTCACTCCCCCACCCTTCAAAAGAGTACCTCTAGACACCTAGCCAAACATGACAAAATGAGATACAAGGCAAACCAAAAGCCTGCATTTGAGACAGACAAGAGCAACCCAATAGGAGGAAAAAAGTCTCCAAATCAAAAAAGTCAAACACACCTGCTACAACCGTTTGTGAGTGTCACAAAAATACCAACCTATCAATCGCAACATATAAACAGAAAACAGGTTTACACCATTGCAGGCATTGTGCTTGCCACTTCTGAAGTCTCTAACTACCATATACCCTGATTGTTTGAGGATTCCAGTACCCACATTCTCTTGATGATTTTTTTTACTTAATTCACATCCTTTTCTGTGTTTTGTTGAATCTACTTTCCCTAAATTAAGTTCAGCATTTTTCTTCATAGTTTCAAATCAAATGCTCATAATTCCACCTATTATTTTATAAACTTTCACTTATTTTATAATACTTTTCTTAGTGGGTAATACCCAAAATTAAAAATCTAGATTATATTCCCTTCTGTATCTGATCAAACTGCATTGTATAAAGAAAGTTTTTATACCAGATTTCTATTATCATTTTCTATATACATTTGGTAAAGAAATTGGGGTCTCATTAATTTTTCTTGTTGCTGTGGTAGCAAAAAAAAAAAGCTGAGCCATTTTGAAATGCTGGCTTTCTGAGGCCATGATGTGTACATGACCTATGGCTCTTTCGGAACGGAGCATTTGAATGGAATTTGTGAAGCAAGGTGCAATGGCTTGCTTGGTGGCAACATGGACCAGCTGTGTGATACACAATAAAGACAAATTCAGATGAAAAAGACCTCCAAATGAGTCACAGTGTTGGATAAGTATATGTAGGTTTGTGAGATTGAAGAAAAAGAATATAGATAATTATAAAAAAAAGTATTATTAAAAGGTAAAGTGATGTGGGAGTGATTTCTTATTAATAAAGAAACTGCCTAAGCCCATTGATAGGCCCCACCCTTAGGTAGGCGGAGAAAACAGAACAAGGATTCTGGGAGAAAAGAAGCTTGAGATTATGATGTTGCCTACCAGAGGCAGGGGGGCAGGCTAGAATCTCCCCGGTAAGCACACCTTGGGGTGCTATACAGATTATCAGAAATGGGCTAGTCCAGGTGCAAGAGCTAGCCAATAAGAGGCTGAACTGATGCCAGGCAGTGTTTAAAGAATACAGTTTCCGTGTAATTATTTCGGGGCATAAGCTGAGCCATGGGGGCAGCTGGGTACAAGGGAAACAGCCATGCCGCTCCCTTATCTCAACAGTAAAGTCTTTAAAGAGACAGTACAGACAGTCATGATTAAAGTAAAAAACATAATAAGCCACATAAAAATGGAATGTACACAGAGAGTATGGATTATATAATTATTATGTTTTCTTGAATTTTTTGATGGTGAAGAGCTAAAAACAATATATACTTAAATTATCTTGTCTCAAAATTGACCTTATATTTGCTTTGCAAATGAGGCTCATTTTTTTGTTTCCACGAAAATGAGAACCTATGAATACTTCCAAACTAATGTGCTTTGATGCACCAAACCCCCTGAAAGATCACCATAACACCCCTAAAAAATTACTTCACTCAATAAATGTCAGAAAGGAGTTTAACAACAATTTATATTTTAAATATTGTTTGTAAATGTTTGTTTATATTTAAAGGAGTATCTATATAGAGATTTGTATTAGTATAGATTTTGGTTTATTGATACAAATTTAAGGTCAATTTTCTTTCTTATATTTATTTCTGATCTTGATTATTTTTGTTTTTCTAGCTCATTTAAAAATATCATTATAATTAAAAATATAGATTAATAGATAATCATCTATATTATCAAGCTTGTAGTCATGTCATTCTAGATGTAACGTATATATTCCATGACCTTTGAAACTGCTATAAATATGACATTTAAAATGTTTTAAGAACTTAGCACTTTTGCTGACAATGAACACATCTGCTCCTGGCAGCACCAATTACTTCACGAAAGATAAACATCTATGAGGAGTTGGTTAGCCATTTGGGCATGAAGCACCTCTTTCTTGGACTGCTTATAAACTGACATGCAGACCCACAGAAAATACTCTAACTTGAATAGGTTTAATTCTCCATCAGTGTCCTGCTTCACGAAATAATCTGCCAATATTCTTCAGGACACAGAGAAAAGTGACAAACTGCCAATATAGGTGGAGATTGTCTTGCAGAAATTCCTAGCACCATGGAAAAGTCTGCTGGATACTATGGGCCTTTAGGCTAAATATGGATGCCCCAATGTTAAGAGCTTTGGGTGACTGTCAAGCAGTAGAAATGTCTTTATTAATTCTAAAGTTTTGGAATTTGCTTACAATTCACTTCTTATTTATTTAGGTAATATTGCAGCTTCTGGAGTCTTTGATGAGTTGAACAGATAGATAGTTGTAATTATAGTTTTCCTTAATTATGATAAAGATAAATTAATATAAATATTGTAACTGAATTTTTGCTTGACAAATATTTATGTCATTTTACTATATTAAATTTAAAACTTTCCTTTCTGTTTAAATAGAAAAGGTGAGGTGATGTATGCTGTGAATACCATTGGTTAATAAAGGCACTGTCTTCTGCCTGTGCAAAAAATAGAGGTAGGTGGGAAAAGCTAAACTGAATACTAGGAGAAAGTCGTTTAAGAGAGAAGCCATGTAGCCACCAGAGTCAGATGCTGAAACTTTACCTGGTAAGCCACAGCCATGTTGCAATATACGAGATTAATAGAAATGGGTTAAATTAATATAAGATTTAGCCAATAAGAAGCTAGAGCTAATAGGCCAAGCAATGATTTAATTAATATAGTTTCTGTGTGATTATTTTGGGTCTAAGTTAGACAGGTAGCTGGAACCAATATGGGGCCTCTCTCCCTCAAACATTTGTTGATTTGATGAATAAATCTATTTTTATTGTGTGTGATAGTAAGGCCAGGTGGGAAATCTGAACAGAGATGTAGAGAATGAGTAGGTAAAGTCAGGGAGATATCATGTAGCTGTCAAGGAGAAAGACACCAGAACCTCACCTGTAGGCCCACTTCCTCATGGTGATACATAGGTTATTAGAAATGGGTAAATTTAAGATGTAAGAGAGCACTAGAAATATGCCCGTGTCATTGGTCAAACAGTGATATAATTAATAAAGTTTTGTGTGATTTTTCATGTCTGGGGGGCCAGAACCAAAAGCACAATCTCCATTTTACAGCTACTTGTAACTTATCTAGGTGACCTGAATTTGGTCCAGTGACACAGGACAGTGAAACTGACTACCACAAGTTGTACTCTAAACTTGACATGTGTGTATAATGCGTGGGTATGTCAACTTACACAGACACCAATACTAAGATTAACAATTACATACATGTCAACTCTTTCTTTTGACTGGTATCATTAGTTTGAATATTTTGGGATTGTGCAAACAAAGAGAGATAATTTGCAAATAAACCATGATCAAATCTGCCTTTCAAATAAATAACACATCACAGAATAATATTGATCACTGATATGTACCAGAATTAGTCTATAAATTATTTATCTCAAACTAACCAATCTTAACAATTGAGTAATATCTATATTAATAAACACAAACTATACAGAAATCTTTTTGAAAGTTAGGTCATAACACTTCATATAGTTAGGAATCACAGATTTAAATAAAAACAACTTTTCAAATATAGACTAACACTTTGTCGTTTATTTATGCTATGCTAGAGAGAATAACATTTGTGGATTTGAAGAAAGGAATACCAGCACTGAAACCTGTGTTATATCCTTAGTCTGTCTATTTCAGATGAATGGAGCTACTGGTGAAAAACAAATGTAACACATGGCAAATATTCTTTATTTCAATGGTATAAGGTAGAAATGTAGCTATGAATAGAATAATATTAAAATGTTAGTGTAATTTTATGAGAGCAACTATGCCTAACAGAGTTCAGCAGCATCAAGAGGGAGCATACAAAACCTTAATCTGTCTCTTTGACAGAATACAAATGTAGCTGCTGTATGTTCACAGTGCTCCCAAGATTATACTTTGATTGCAGAAATGTCTGTGCTCTGATGCTAAACCTCAGAGTCATTTGCATCTGCCTTACTTGTTCTCTTGTAGTTTGTATCTTTTAATGAGAAAAAAATGATCTTAGAAAAATAATAATCCCAGTGAAAAGCCCTCACAAGCTCTTCCAATTTAAACCCAGCGCTGCCAGAACATACTTATTTTCCAAATCTTTTCTCTGCTTATATTCTAAATATGATGATATTGGTTGCTTCATCATAATACTCTTGGTCTTATCAGGACTTGTAAACATTATCCTTTTCTGTGTAACCCACTGTATCTTTCTGTGCTGTCAATTATTTTCTTGTAAAAGGACTGATAAGGAAAATGCATGGTTATTATTTTTCTTCCCAAGAGCAGTTTTTCCTTTTAACAAATATTCGGAAACTTAGTATTTTCTTATCATAATAACATGAAGAATTGTTAGTATGTTTATCTTTAACAGTAAAATTATGAGAGTCTGTGTAAACAAGCTGCACACATATTTAAAATAATGAAGTGTATGAAGTCAGTAAATCAGGATGAAATCATTATTGTGGAATTTAGCATATGGCAATATTGGTTAATATAGTAGAATTTCTAGACCTTACATTCTTCGTGTGAAAAATATCATCATAATAATTCTATTACTTTGAGGATGCTAATATAGAGATACACATCAAAGTTACACAAAAATGTATTAATCTATTACATGAGCCTTTACACATTTTTGAAAAACTAAAAAGTACAGTGAAATAGGAGGATATGAAAAAAACATAATCCCCTTTCCAACTCTTGGTTGCCTTCCCTACATTCCTCACCCACCTTCATGTTCACACACATACACACACACACCTACACACACACCGTATACTATATATTTATGTATTTTTGTGTGTGTGTGTTCATTAAACTCACTGGGTTCAATAATAGGCAACCCACCAGAGTTACCATTATCTAACGGATGCATCTCAAATAAAAATGACTGTCTGCAGATTCTTAAAGAAGAATAAAGCTTTGAGGAAAACCCATTATCCATACTAAATACCACTATATAATCTTGTACTGGTCTTATGCTTAGGTTACCATAGCCTTTAAGTACCGAGAATACTGCTGTGTAGTGGTCCTCATTACCCCTGGTTCTTATCATCTCTTCCCCGTCTTCCACAATGTTCCCTGGGGATGTGATAGAGATTCCCCTTTGTGAATGAGCATCACAAAGTCACTTGTACTCCCACACTTTCCTCATTTGTGACTTTCTGTGTTAACTTCAACCTACTGTAAACAAAAACCACCTTAGGGAGAGAGCTGGATTAATACACACATTTAGAGCTCATTATTTATAAGGGAGTCAGACACAATATCTGATTAACAAAGTTGTAGGTTCTCATCCAGGTTGTACAATCTCTAACCTCTAGTTTAGGATGGGATTGGAGCACTAACAATAAAGTTCTTTCCTGCTAATCTGACAATAAATTTAATCAGAATGCTTGTCAAGTTACTCTCAATATAACTATGTCATTGCTGAATGAATGGGCAGATGTTGACAGATTAGTTATGGTTTGCCTAGTTCTTACTGGGTAGGAGTCATCATCTCCACATGGGCAGACTAACAACTCATGGCAACAAGAGAGCAGGCTAACAGGGAGGAGATTACTGGAGTTGCTTGGTTTCTACAAGTTCTGTGGCAAAGTGTGTGAGTGTCTTCACCAATTATGATTCACCTAAATTTCTGGTGGCCAACCCATAATAGTTCCAATACATACCTTGTACCAGATTGAAGATTTTCTTGGATACCAAAGGTAGGTATCACCCATTTGGTATTGACCTGTTATGACCATATAACAGGTATATGACCTGTTATATTGACCATATATAATAAGATATGGTCTCTAGAGAGAAACATCATCCTTCCTTATGGCATATTTTGAAATACAATTTAAATATTTATTTTTTATAAATATTATAAAATAATAGATTCCACACATTTTTTTCAAATAGTCTTAATGTTAATCATTTAAATCTATTATATAATAATTTAACTTATAAAAATAGTGTCTTGAAATATCTGTGAGTTGGTTTTTGTTTGCTTTATATGTACTCCAAGGGAAAAACAATTTGTAACAAAAATGATGCAATTAATCAAAATTACAAACGAGACAACACTCACGAGAACAGAGAGACAGTTATAAAATGTGGAAGTTAAGATGCCATGGATGTTTCTGGATGAAGTGGGAATTATACAGTCAGAATTTCAAAGGAACACAGAGGTGTATTTAAAAATGCAGGGATGTTGTGGCAATCCACAGTACCAGTAACTGTATGATAGTTAACTCATTATGTTATGTAAATGAAATATAATTAGCAAACGAAGATTCTGAGCGTTTATTTCAGAGCAGCATGATAGTGACTGTCATTGAAGGATTATAAAAAATAACATCACATGTGGAAAAATATTTGAGTATCACACCTTGCAAATTATTGGTATTATTAGGATGGCAGATACCTTGCCCCCTTCCACTTAGGTTTAGAAATCATCAGGGGATGGTAGACAATGAGATTTTATAAAATGTTATTTTCACAGTTCATTCCTTGCACTCAGAAACACTGGAGATAATATTTTACATTCTTTTATGGAAGAAATATTCAACACTAACATGGCATCTCTTTTATCCTTTTCAGCATCTCCTAGCAACCCTCAACCTACTGATGGGGTCACCTCAATCTTTCTGTTCCTCTATACCTTCTCTTACTATCATGATCATGTTTACAAGAACATCTTTTCTGGATTAATACTTTAGGCTTCTAATTACTATATTAATTACAATCTTCCATATATCGCTTAGTGGTCTGTTTTCAGATAGTTTTATCTCATTTCTTTTGCTCCAATTTGTTTTTACTATTCCCAGTTATTAAAGCTGCTGTGACATTTACAAAGACAGAGGGTCAAAACTCACTCAAAAAATTGGTTTTCAATGAACTTCCTCTCTTGAGAGCTGCCCTATTTAGAGACTTTAAATTGAGGTATGAGTGGTGTCAAAAATAATCTGAGAATTTACACTCCTTTCTCAAGTTGTGATTAAGCTAAAATTAAGACAGTTTGTGCATCTATTTGTTATATTTTATCATTTTTATCTCATTTTGAATGAAGGAAGATATTAGTTCCATTGAGAAATTATTTTGTCACCTTTTTCCAATAAGGGTATATTTTTCTTGTAGATTAAGTGATTCTTTATCATATTGTATATGCTAATAAGATAAGATTATAATATACTCCATATCTCTGAAAAGACATTTGATTGTTATATACTTTATGTTTGCAAATTACAATATGAATCCTTGAATTATTTCCCCAACTAACATACTTCTTTCTTAATAATTCATAATATTTCGTGCTATACACAGAAGACTAATTATGCTACCAGGTCATGTATTAAAAGTTGTCTGTTTAATGGTACTGTTTAATTAAAATCTCACTATCCTGGGTCAGCTTTAAATGTTTGATTAAGCTTCTGCCCTTCATGGATTCTTCATTGTTTCCACACTGCAATCTGCTAATTGAGTTAAGCTCAAATTTTCTCATTTGTGATATCCTCTTGGATGCATGACCTCAGTCTCTTCATCTTTAACTAGGATGAAAAGTTAACAAAGAAAAGATTCCCAAAGATTTCCATCATCTGGTCCTATTTGATTTTCAGGTTTGTTCCTTTCAATCAGCACCAATTTGAAGATTCCTGTTACTATGGCAACTACTTGCATTCTGTTCAATATTTCTACTATCTTTGATTTCCTTTAAAACTACACTAGTAGTTTTTTTTTTTACTGAATAAAATCTGTCATAATTAACATTGCGAACCTGAGAGTTTTAAGTCTGCTGGTTTCTTATTTGAAATAATTTAAATTACTAGATTATCCAAGTAACTTAAGATTTCAAACAATACAATTTTTGTTCAATATCAAATACATTATGAAATGATATGAAAATGTTAAAAACTGAAATGATAAATAAAACCAGTTAATGTTTTTTAAAAATGAGTACTTTCAAGGTCGAGGCATTGAATTAGTTTTCCTTATGTTCAGAGTTTAACTCATACCACCTTTATAAAGAAAAGCATTATTCACATCTTTAATATATATTACTAGAATTTTTGCATGTTCGTGGATTAAAAATACTGAAAATTTTAACCATTCTGAAAAACATCTATAATTTTTGGAATCTCAAAACAGAATACCAATAAAAAATATAAATACAACATCAATAAAATTTCTGAAAAGAAGAGGGACCAGAAGAACAGACACTGAGGAAATCTGAAAAAAACATTAGGTCATTCTTCAAAAAAAAATATGTTCTTCAAGAAATTGGAAATTTAGAAAAAATGGACAAATTGGCAGAAAGATACCTCATACCAAAATTAAATCAAGATAAGATAAGCAATTTAGAAACGGAGAGAACTATAACCTAAGAAAATAGAAGTCATTAGAATTTTCCCAACAAGAAATGTCCCAGGACAGATATTTCTTGAGGGTGAACCTTCAAAAGAAGAGTTATTACCAGTATTTCTCAAATTATTCCACAAAAATAAAAACAGAAGGGACATTGACAAATTCTTTTTATAAGAACACAGTTACCCTGATCCTCAAACCCACCCAAAGATTCAATGAAGAGAAGAATTATAGGCTGTCAGGCCATGGGCACTTATAAGGTAGAAGCAGGCAGATCTCTGTGAATTCCAAGGCTAGCCTATCTAGGGTTTGTTTCAGGAGTGACTCCATGCTATTAAAAACCCTGTTTAAGAAAAAAAAAAAATTCTGGAGGCCAATTTTTCTTATGACATCAATGCCAAAAAAACTCTATAAAATACTTGAACAAGATCATGATCCAAAGAAGGCCATGATGAACAAATGGGTCTCATCGCAGAGATGTAGTGATGGTTCGAAAACATATGAAAAAAATTTTAATATAATCCACCATACATAAAAAATGAAAGAAAAAAAAAAAAAAACAGAAGTCATCTCAATTGATGCTGAAAAGGCCTTTGACAAAATTTAACAATCCTTCATACAATGTCTTGGAGAGAGCAGAGATACAATAATATATACAAATATATAAAAAAAGCAATATACAGCAACTGACATCTAACATCCAATTAAATGGAGAGTAATTTGAAGCAATTCCATCAAAATTAAGCGCAAGAAAGACTGTCTATTGTCTCCATACCTATTAAATATAGTATTGAAAGGTTCTAGTTAGAGCAATCAGATAGAGAGAGAGAGAGAGAGAGAGAGAGAGAGAGAGAGAGAGAGAGAGAGAGGGCATACAATTCGGAAAGTAAAAAGTCAAACTTTTGCTATTTGCAAATGACATGTTAGTATATATAAGCAACTTCAAAAGTTCTACCAGTGAACTCTTACATCTTAAAAACACCTTCAGTGAAGTGAGTATATATATTAACCTCCCCCAAATCAGTAACTATCTTATATACAAATGCTGAAAAGGTCTGAGAAAGAAATTAGGGCAACAATACCCTTCACAATGATCACAAACAATATAAAATATTTGGATTAGCTGTCACCTAACAAGTAAAAAACCTGTATGAAAGAAATTAAAGTCTTTGAAGCAAAATTTTGATAAATATTAGAAGATGAAAGATCTCCCATGCTCATGATCTGGATTAACATAGGAAAAATGGCCATCTTACCAAAAAGGCAAACTATATATTCAACATAATTCCCATCAAAATCCCAATACAATTCCTTACAGATCTTGAAAGAACAACTTCATACCAGAGAAACAAAATACCTAGGATTTCTACAACAATCTTAGACAATAAAAGAACTGCAGAGGGTATCAGCATCTCTGAAACCAAACTCTGCTGAGCTATAACAAAGCTTGGTATTGGCATAAAATTAGACAGGTAGATTAATGAAATAAAATCAAAGATCCAGGCATAAATTTAGAAACATATGACTCTGATACTAGTCAGAGAAGCCAAAATTTTACAACAAATATAAAGCATCTTCTACAAATGGTGCCTAGCATAACTGGAAGTCAGTTTGTAAAAAGATGCAAATATATGTCATTCTATCATACTGCATAAAAATCAAGTCCAAGTGTATCAAAACCCTAACATAAATCCAATTGCATAACATAGAAAAAGAAAATTATTCCTGAACATCTTGGCATGAGGGCCAACTTCCTACTAAACACAATAACACAGACACTAAACTACAAAAAATAACTGGACCCTCGTGTAACACTAGCAATTGTACAAAATAAGGCTAATGGGTCATTGGATCTTATAACTAAATAATTAAAGTAAGCAAGTATATAATTGAATCAATAAATACATGTAAGTTGAAGAATTGTAAGAGAGACTCATTGGGAAGAGTATAAGATTGGAAAAGATGAAATAATAGTTAAACAAACATCTTAAAATGAGCTTGTTCAAACTAATCATATATTATGCAATGGTGTCATTATAAAACCCATATTATTATAATTTATATATACTAAATAAATAATTATAACTTCCTTCAAGGTACTTGTGATGCACACCGTGAATTGTTAATCTATGAGCTATTAAATTTGTTAATTTGTTTGATGACAGTAACTATTTAGCCAACCCAAGTATTTATATTAAATCACCGTGCGATATATTAAACATATAACATTAGGTTATAAAAGAATAACATCTCACTACAGTTGCAGTTTCCTCCAATTTTAGGATTAACATAAAATTACCAGAGATATCAAGATTTCATTGTGTCTCTGCATCATAGACTGTCACAAATGATCATTTTAATTTCATGACACTGTTTACTTAATATTGGTTAGAAATTGACATGTCTGATTCAATTTGAATTGCTTCCTAAAACCATGCATGTGTTTGTCTTTATATCAGGAAAAAAAATTAACTTCAATTAAGCCGTACAACTTGATATTGGTGCCATTGATTTCTTTATATTGTTGTGATAAACACTATGACCAAAACTCCTTGGGGAGCAAAGTGCTTATTTGGCTTGCATATTCCAGATTACAGTTAATCAGTGAGTCAATTCCATAGCAGAACTCAAGCAAGAACAAAGGCATGAACTATAGGGAGCATTTAGCATCTCGGCAGAAATTCCTCATGCCTGCACTAATACAACTACTCTTGTTAATACCCCAGTCTTGTCTAACTGCAATCATTTCCAGGAGAAACTGTTTCACATCAGACTTCCTGGTATTGTGCTTATCATTTTCCTTTCCTTAGCAATGCTCCAGGAGCCATAAGATACAGAAGCTATGACAGATTATCAGTTGGGTCTGATTTCTTGAGTCTGTTGCTTTGTATATATATTTGGATTCTCTGATAGCTCTATCTGTTGAAGAGAGAGTTCTTTGATGAATATGGAAGTTACACTTATTTGTCAGTATGATGAAAAGATTTAGAATATAATAAGAAAGGAACCATGATAGATTGCTTTCATATACTGTGATCCCACTAATCCAAAGAAAACCCCACTAGGTTTACTGTAAACGAGTGTTCTTTCATTCCTGGCCACCCAAGGGCTGGAAAATAATCACACAGAAACTATCTTAATTACAAAACTGTTTGGTCTATTTGCTTAGGCTTATTATTAATTAACTCTTATAACTTAAGTTAACTCATAGTTTTTAATCTATGATTATTCACATGGTACTTTTTCTCAGTGCAACATTTTCATCTTGCTTCCTCTGTATCTGGGTGGCAGCTGCAGGCTGAGTCTTTTCTCTTCCCAGAATTCTCTAGTCTGGTCCTGTCCCACACCTCTATTTCCTGCTTGGCTACTGGCCAGTCAGTGTTTTATTAAATCAGTACAAGTGAAAACCAAATCTTTACAGTTTACAAAACAGTATTCCACAGCGGTTCCACTCTTTTTCTTTTCAAAGTAAAATGTTTGTCCTGACCGTATCCATAAAATCTTGTAGCCAACCCTCTAAGTAAAACACATCATAATCCATTTTCTGGGGAATGTGGGCATAGTTTTCCCTTGCTACTTCCTGCTGATTTGAGGCCACTGATAATCTTATGGGGACCTAAAGAAAATTTAGGATTATGGTTAAATCCTGATAAAGTATTCCATGGGTTGGGATCATCTCAGTCAGCAGTCTTGAAGCTGTTCTGGATGTAGAACTCAGAGGAACTTGCATCAAGTAATCTAGAATGTTGGATCCTCTGGGCCTTCTGTTCCCCATCAGAGATGTTTCAGGTTCTTCTTTGATCAAACCTTATATTTTTAATGTAGAATGATACAGCCTCTCATTTCATGAGAAAACAGAAGCTAAAAGCTCTTCTGCAAAATAATATATCTTTTGGCTTAAATTTTTGAAGTCAAACAATTTTCAAAGTATATAGATTCAAATATTAGCAATATTTGCTCCTTCCTCAACAATTAAAAGACAACATAATAACATATGGTATCCAGACTCTCTGTGTATTTTTTTATGTTTTGTGGAAGCTAAGCAGGGGAAGATATGGGCTGGGAGTGGTTTTCTCTAAACACAGTTGGCTAGGTTTTGGGTCTAGCTCTATTCGGGGCTAAAAAAACCTCATCAAAATATTTCATAAATTTGTACCCTTAAGTTGGATGGAAAATGAAAGCACAATTAATAAAATCTTAAAAACACAAAGTGAGTTTCAACGTAAAAAATTCAAAAAACAAAGCAGTCAGCTACTGGCTCTTACCTCCAACATCAGTCTGAAAATGGTGATCCTGCCTCCAGAATCACAGAATGAACTGTCTGAGAGCTATTTTCTCCCATTTTTATAATTCTCTCACTTCTGGGATTAAAGGCATCTACCACTACCTTCTGGTTCCTATGGCCAGCTAGTGTGCCTACGATTAAAGGTGTGTGTTATTGCTGTCTAGTATATAAGATTGGCCAGTATGCTGTTTTACTATAACCTCAGGCAAGTTTTGTTGTTTAAAATACAAGTGAAATGCCACCTACAGTTTACATGAGTTCCCTAACATTGAGTGAGCCTTAGAGTCATATTACGTGTTTAACACACCACTGATATTAGTGCCTGCCTTTTGTTTTGTTTTGTTTTGTTTTGTTTTTTGAGGCAGAGGTTTCTCTGTGGCTTTAGGAGCCTGTCATGAACTAGCTCTGTGAGCCAGGCTGGTCTCAACTCACATAGATCCAGCCTACCTCTGCCTCCCAGAGTGCTGGGATTAAAGGCGTGCACCACCATCGCCCGGCTAGTGCCTGCCATTTTTTGTCCTTTATTGCATACCATGACATTGTGGTCCATAGGTGTCACAGCTGGGTATGACTGTTTAATTGCTTCCCTCTTGGAATGTTGCATTATATTTCCCTTGGAACTATGGAATTTAGATAGCAGAAAATCTTTTTGGTCAGATGCAGTTGGAGTTATTCTTCTATAATAAGAGTAGGCCTTCAGTCCTAAAAAAAAATAAAAATTTCTTGAATGTCTTTAATGATTTAAATCCCTTGGACTACCCTGACCAACCACTCATTTTAATCTTACTTATTATAATTTAATGCAGAGTAATCAGTCTTGAAACCATATATACACAAACAATAAAACTAAATTCTTCAGGCTATGTGTGTGTGTGTCTGTATATATACATATAAAGGGGGTGTACCAGTGTTTTTTTAGCGTGTATGTAACAATACTAAACAGAAAAGCACAAAAGAAGCAATGAACCAGAGAAAAGGAGAAAACATGGGAGAGGTTCAAAGGAGAATAGCTACAAGGAGCCTGGAGGAAGAAAAAGGAGGTATTGTTATATAACTCTACTCCAATTAAATAAAACCACATCCCAAATAAGACTTTTAGGGAATTTATTGCTGAACGTAACCCCTCTTGGGATGACACATAACCCCAGGTAGTTTATATAATTCAAATGGTAAACATTAAAATTATAGTCACATGAACAACAAAAAATAGACAAAACAAGGTTGTTTTTCATTTTTGTAATAATCAAAGAGAAGAGGCTCTCAATTTGAGGTATTAGCTTTGAAAGCTTTGGAGGGAATGCATATGAAGGTGTCTGTAGGGGAAAAAAAAAGTAAAATATGTCATAATTATATTGTAATTAAAGTCTGATTTGAAAATACAAAACAGTTAGAGATCTGAGTGTGATACTGAGATAATACAAAAATTTAATAAATTTCTTGGGCTACATGGTTTGAGAGTCCACCTCTAAAGAAAACAGTGAGTTGATTTATAGTCTTTTAAAAATTGACATGTATTCATAAAGAGGCTCCAATAAAAATAATATTTCTGAAAATAACACTTCATTTAAACATTTGAGCAGTAAACTTTCTGAACTTCTTAATTCTGCTCCTCTGAAGAAATTGCCGCCTCACCACAGCTGATTTGTGGCTCTTCTGCTTATTAGCAGTTCCCTTGAGAGATTTAACAGTGTCTTACAACAGTCAAATATTTATGCTAAATTAAATAGGTTGGTTCTATAAAAATATATCTGGTTGGCAGGGTTCATTACTTAAATAAATTGTTCTGGTTCAAAAACCAAACAAGCAAGTAAGACAGTCAATTTACCTAACCTCTAATCCACAAACTATCTAATTCACTATCATTTTTAGGTGAAAAACGATTCATATGCTAAAATAAAAGTACCATTTAAAATTAGACTTCTAAAAAATGGATGAAAATCTAGATATCAGGTGGATATCAAAGCCACCAAAGTTTATAGAAGCACTATTTTGAGCATAGGTCAAATCTTAGTTTGTTTGATCTCCTGAAATCTCGCAATATAAGCTGATCTACTTTAGTTCATTTTATTAAAACACATTCTTCATTTTTGTAAACTCTCACAGATTCTTTCCTATTTTATTCAAGGTAAAGTTGGCAGTTAAGTGTTGTTTTATGTGAGAGCAGACCATTCTGCTGGTGTGACAGAGACAGAAAACAAATATTGTTCTAACATCACGCCCTATTGGATTCTGAGCCTGAATATGGCATCTTAACTTCAATATTATTTGAATGATTCCATATGTTTATAAGATTTCATGCTTTGATTCTGAACACACTTTTATAGTTTTTATACGTGTGTTTTCAAATAATTTATATTAATAGCAGGAAATAACACAGAGGGAAGTCAAAGACTGGGATACAATTTCATCAAAAAAAGGTTAGACAGTTATTCTTGACTCAGTGCTAGAAAAGATCTCAATATTCAAGTAGGGAATGATAGTATGATATTAAACTATTTTTTAATCGGGAAGCTTTAGCAGCTCTTAAGAAAAAAATTACATGCTCTTCTGCTTTTCTTCAATGTTGATGCAGTTGGGAGGAATTAACTCATCGTGAATACACTTCACAGCAGGGTGTGTCACAGGAAATAATGCCAAATACACAAAAAGTTGAATTAGAAATTAAAATTAGGCTCATATTAATCATCACAAGCGTGATTCATTGCGTCCATGTCTGCCCCGATAAGTGTCATTGAAGATAGCATTGAAATTGATGACAGAAAGGTTTATTTCATAATTCAGATATTAGTCTTTCTAACTTCATAACAACTTTTACATGTGTTTGTTTGTTTGATTGTTTCAGAATTTAAATAACATATATATGTATTCATGTTCATTATTAAGCATTAGAGAGCAAACCCATTGATTATGTAAAACAAGGAAGGCTTGCATTTCTTCATCCTCTGTTACTACAAGTATTTTAATTTCTGACTTACAAACAATGGTGTGTGTGTGTGTCTGGTGTGTATGTGTGTGTGTGTGTGTATGTATGAATGCACACATTCCAAAACGTGGGTGATCAGAAACACTAGAAAAGTTTATTCTTTCGTGTCTGGCATTTATGTTTGCTCAGGTTTACCTCAAAATTAAAATGAGATTATTGGAAAGTGTGTTTGTTATAAATCACCATCCACTCCATTTTTGTTTTTAACACAACAGTGGTCTTTAAAAGGTTTAGAATTTCTGTCAATCAAGTAAAAGTTCAAGAAACTAAGGAACTCTAAGTTGTCTCATATTTCTTCTTTGACACTGTTTTAAAAGGCAACATGTTGTAAATGTGGATGGCTATAGAGATAGAAGTATAAGTGTTCTTCACAGAATGCAGCCCCTGAAAGCTGCCGTGCTCTAGTACTTGTTATATGGTCCTACATCTGAGCATACAGTGTTGATTGAGGAGCGGCGATGCGCCAATTCTGTAGTAAGAAAGGGGTGGCAGCTGTGTCCACCAGCACCAATAGCCCGCATGGTTAACTTTAGCCCCGAAATACAACCACACAAAAACTGTATTCATTTTATCCTATTGACTAATGGCTAGCTCTTACATATCAACCTAACCCATACCAGTAATCTGTGTGGCACCCCCAGAGTGTCTGCACTGAGAGGTCCCTAGCCTGTGTCTGAGGACTGGGGACATCATGGCGACTCCTTCTCAACTTCTCTTTCCCAGAATCCTCTTCTGTCTACTCCACACCAGGGTTAGCTATCAATAGGCTCAGGCAGTTTCTTTATTTTAACCAATGAAATCAACATATATGATACAAGACCCACCTCCATCAATACAGGCAGTACCAAATGGACTTGATGGGTTATAAAACCTTTTCCGTTAGGAAGAAAATGAGTAATTTGGGAAGATGAGAACATTAGAGAAAAGAGAAACGAGCGTGAAAATTTGGCTCAAAGCCCATTATACGTGTGGATAAATTCTCAAAATTTATATAATGAATAGTACTTTGCTTTACAAATGAAATATGTGTTTCCCATCCACTTAAGTAACTAATGAATATTAAAAAGATATAGAGGTAAAGACAGAACAGATGATGAGGAAGGATCATAATAAATTGCTCAACTTTGTGTAATCCTTTTTTTCCCCCTAGAGATATATCAGGCAATTTCTTAGACTCTTTTATGCAAACAATAAAAATCCAATCATAAATATATATTCTTGAAGACATGTAATAAAAATGTCCAGTAGCAGTAGTGTCTTGTCCTTATTTTTCATGAATAGTTATTGAGTGACTAAATTAGTCTGTGAAAAAACTGATTTAATAAAACTCCAAAAGTAAAAGGGTACCGGGAAGAAGGATGAATTTATTTGTATTTGACAGTTAGCTTACGTATATTCACACATTGAAACACATGGAAGTCACCTCAAGCTGTGCCATAGATGGAAGTGAAATTCATATACACTAGTTTATTCTTACTGTATCTATTTGAGTTAAACTAAATTTTAAAGTGAAATACATCTGACTTTGAAAACTGAGTCTTCTATCAGTGGTGTGCTTCTCTCTTCCTGTTTCCAAACAAAGGTGTGACTTCTTCCTCCCAACTACCTCCTCAATAAAATATGCCCAGGGCATGTCTGAGGTGACAAGAGCTACAGAGAAATGTCAAAACTAGAACAAGGAAACAGGAAGATTTTACGCATTATGTCGTGTTGCTGGAGCAGAAATAATATTCCTCTCTAAAATAGATAATAAAATGCAAACACAATGTTATTTTGTTTAAAATGTGACATTAGCAATATTTAAAATATCCAATAATAAAACCAGTTGCTGTTTCATGAAAGCAATAAGTGTTTATGATAACTAGGGAAAAGCATAGAAAGAAAGCCATATATAATTAGTGATATTACAAATTATTAATTTTAAAATTAAGCCTATAAAATTCACTAAAACTTCCAGCAGTTATCAGTCAGAGTACATATATGTAAAAACCAAACTTCAAATTCTAATGTTATGTAAATGAAATATACTCTTCTACTTAGTAAATTGTTCCTATCAACAGTAATCAAAACAAAATGATGTAAGCATGAATAATTATTATGATGAATAATTATAATAAAATGAGTTAATGTGGTCTAAAAAAGTGGATTTATTATGATAAATGAAGCATGTTTTCATAATATATTATTGTCAGTGCCTAAATAAACCAAAGATCCTTCTGTAAGGGAGAAGACACTGACTTTTATTTACCACACAAAGATATGGTTGGCCAGGCCATCAATGGATAAGCATCAAGACTAGAGAAGGGTCAGTCTGCAGGGCTGTGCTCCTTGATACCTCTTCTCCATTACTGTCCCACCCAACTTGCATCCAAGGCCCTCCACTTTTCACCTCACCCCCTTCCCCTCTTTGAACCACACAACAGCTCCCAGCTCAGCCTGTTTGGGCGCTGGGACAGAGTCCCAGGTGGGAGGGCATTCGGGAGAGGTGGTGGCTCCTTTGTCTGAGTGGCCGGCCTGCACCAGCGGGCCCGGCCCTTTGTTCGCAAGGACGCGGGCAGCGCGGGGAGATCGGATCCGGGGTGCCAGGAGGGCCATCGCTGGGGTGAGTGGGTTTCTGACCGCGGCGGCAGCCGGGGACAGGGGGCTCAACGTTCCCCACCCTCCTGCACTCTGGTCGGTCTGCGGGGGCTGTACTCCTTGTTCCTCTTCTCCTTTCACCACTTCATCCAAGGCCTCCGCACTACCTCTGACCCCCCTCCCCTCTTTTGAACCACACAACAGCTCCCAGCTCAGCCTGTTTGGGCGCTGGGACAGGGTCCCAATTGGGAGGGCAGCCAGGAAGGGTGGCTCTTTGTCTGGGTGGCCTGCCTGCCCTGCGGCAGCGGGCCACCCTTTGTTCGCCGAGACACCCAAGCAGCAGGGAGATCAGATCCAGGTGCCAGGAACCATCACTGGGCAGATCAGCTCAGCAGGATGACCTTGCTTCCCCACTGAAGAGATACACCCAGAGGCTCAGTCACAGCAAAAACTGACCAAGACACCAGGCCTCTCTTGGCTTCATTTGAAAGAGGAGATGGGAAGGCGCCAATGCAAGGGTTCCTCCAACAACCTGAAAGGCAACATGACATCACCAGAACCCAGGGATCCTGAAATAAGAAGGGTTGTACACCCTACTCAAGAAGAAGTAACAAAAATCACCCAAAAGTAATTGAAAATAATAGAAGACTATTAAACAGGAGGTGAAAAACTGCCATAAACTTTTAGAGATTACAAACAAAAAGGTAGAGAAAATAATAAATCGCTCAGATACCCAAAGCCAAGAGAAACAAGAAAATGCAATCAAACAGGTAAGGAAAATGATTCAAACCTGAAGAATATATAATAACCACCCGAGGAGGGTTGGAGATGGAAAATCTGGGTAAACGAACAGGAACTACAGAGACAAAGTACTACCAACAGATTACAAGAGTTTGAAGAAAGAATGTCAGACACTGAAGATAACATAGAAAGAGAATTAACACACTGATCAAAGCACAAAACCAACAAATTCTCATCACAAAACATTCGAAATATGGGACACAATAAAAAAGGCCAAACCTAAGAATAGTTGGGATACAAGAAGGAGAAGAAGTACACAGCTCAATGGTTCAGAAAATATATTTAATAAAATTATAGAAAAAACTTTCCCAGCCTAAAGAATGATATTCCTTTGAAGGTTCAAGAAGCATACAGAACACCGAATAGACAGGACCAGAAAAAAACATCTCCTCGCCACATAATAATCAGAACACAACACATCAGAATAAAGAAAAGAATGTTAAGAGCTGTAAAGGAAAAAGGTCAAGTTACTTATAAAGGTAAACCTATCAGACTTATCCCTGACTACTCTATGAAACCATGAAAGCCAGAAGGTCCTGGATAGATGTACTGCAGAAGCTAAGAGAACATGGATACAAGCCCAGACTACTATACCGTGAAGCTTTCGTTCACTATAAAATGAAAACAAAATTTTCCAGGATAAAAACAAATTTAAACAATACTAGCCACAAATCCACCTTACAGAAAGTAATAGAGAAAATCTGCAAACCAAAACCAATACCACAATAACTCAAACTTCTAACACCCACTACCAGCGCAACTAAAAAAAAGCAAACACACAAATCCTATGATAAAAAGTACCGATTTGTAACCACTGGTCATTAGCATCACAATGTCAATGACTCCAACTCACCCCCCCCCCCCTATAAAACCAGGCTAAGAAGTTGGATGCGCAAAACAGGATCCAACATTCTGTGTTACAAGAAACACACCTCAACCACAAAGATAGGCACCTACTTAGAGTTGGATAGGAAAAGGTTTATCAAGCAAATGAGACCTAAGAAACAAGCTGGTGTGGCCATACTAATTTCTAACAAAGTTACTTTAAACTTAAATCAATCAGAAGAGATGGAGAGGGATATTTTTATACTCATAACAGGAACAATTGATCAGGATGAGGTCTCAATCCTAATATCTATCTAATATAAAAAGCACCCACATATGTAAACGAAACATTACCTAAAACTCAAAGACGCCATCAAACCGCACACACTAATAGTGGGAAGTCTCAACAACGCCTCTTTCACCAATGACAGGTCAATCAGACAAAACCTAACAGAGAAATAGAGGAATTAATGGAGGTATTGAATCAAATGACTTAACAGACATCTATAAACATTCCACCCAAATAGGAAAGAATATACCTTCTTCTCCTGCAGCTCATGAACCTTCTAGAAGTTACCACATCCTGAAGGTAACAAAACAAGCTTCCACAGTTACAAAAAATATCCATAACCTCCTGTGTCTTATCAGATCACCACAGACTAAAGTTTGAATTCAACAACAAAGCTACCCCAGAAAGCCTGCAAACTCATGAAACTGAATAGTCAACTATTAACCCACACCTGGATTAAATAAGAAATAAAAGAAAGAAATTAAAGTCTTCCTTGAATTCAATGAAAATAAAGAATCAACATACTCAAACTTATGGGACACTTTGAAAGCAGTCCTAAGGGGAAAGTTCATAGCCCTTAGTGCCCACTTAAGAAAACGAAAAGCATACATTGAGACTTAACACCCACCTATGAAAGCTCTAGAAAAAAAAGAAGCAGACTCACCTAGGAGGAGTAGAAGACTGAAAATAGTCAAACTGAGGGCTGAAATCAACAAAATAGAAACACAGAAAACAATCCAAAGAATCAATGAAACAAAAAGCTGGTTCCTCCTAATCAGATAGCAACTCCTTAATTTCCAGCTATCCAGGAACTGGGTGTGGCAACTCCTGACTTCTTGGCCTACCTGACCGGATGTAGGTTACGTGACTGAAGGACCACGCGGCCAGATTCCATGCTCCTGTGCCCTACTCCCCAAGTCCTCATTCAGGGGTATATAAGTGGGTACCCTGTCCCTAATAAGCAGGCTTTGACAAAAAAAAAAAAAAAACGAAAAACAAAAAAAAGGTTAACACTGAATCTCTTATACCAGTTAGGGAAGAGACAATCAGTTTTCTACGATGAGTTTGAGCATGTCAACTAATTCTGGGTAAGCCTCATGTTCAGGGTAATTGACCAACAACATATAGTTGACTCCGAGTTTTGTCTGTGCCTTATTTGGTTACAAGTTGGGCTTTTGTTTGTTTTCAATCTTTTTCTTTCTTTTCTTGGTATGACTTTCTTGTTTCTAAGTTTTGGAAGATTTTATTGTTGTACAGTTTTTTGCTTCTTGTTAACCAAGTTGGGTGGGTAGGAATAGGAGAAAGATCTGAAGGGACTTGAGGAAGGGATTGATCAAAGTGTATTTGAATTTGAAAATTGTTTTAAATAATGGAA
This sequence comes from Microtus obscurus, assembly GCA_963919715.1. Classification (NCBI taxonomy): domain Eukaryota; kingdom Metazoa; phylum Chordata; class Mammalia; order Rodentia; family Cricetidae; genus Microtus; species Microtus obscurus. The sequence continues at coordinate 1,504 of CAWTZC010000839.1, read as the reverse complement.
AACATATAAATTAATTTAAAAAAAAAAAAACAAAAAAAACTAAAACACAAAAAAAAAAAAAAAAAAAAAAAAAAAGCTGGTTCCTGGAGAAAATCATTAAAATTGATAAGCCCCTATCCAAACTAATCAAATGGCAGAGAGAGAATCTGCAAATTAATAAATCAGAAATAAAAGGGGACATAACCACATAAATCATTGAATCTTACTACAAAAGTTACCTTTATGCCCACAAAACTGAAAATGTAAACGAAATGACACTTTGTAGATAAATGCCATATACCAAAGTTAAATCAGGACCAGGTGAGCAATCTAAATAGACCTGTCAGTCGCGAAGAATTAGAAGCTGTTATCAAAAACCTCCCTACCAAAAAAAGCCCAGGACCAGACGGTTTCAGTACGGAATTCTACCAGAATTTCCAAAAGACCTAATACCCTATACTCCTTAAGGTATTTCACAATATAGAAACAGAAGAGTCATTCCAAATTCCTTTTATGGGCTTCCACCATCACTCTGATACCAAAACCACACAAATCAACCAAAGAAGAGAATTACAGGCCAATCTCACTCATAACATCGCGCAAAAATCCTCAACAAAATACTGGCGAACCTATCCAAGAATACATTAAAACATTATCCATTATGATCAAGTAGGCTTCATACCAGAGATGCAAGCTGCAACATAAAAATCTATCAATTAATCCACCATAAATAAGAAAAAAACCATATGATCATTTCATTAGATGCTGAAAACCTTTTGACAAAATTCAACATCCCTTTATGATAAAAGTCTTAGAGGGATTAGGGATACAGGTTCATACTTAAATATAATAAAAAATACTACAGCAAACCACAGCTAACATCAAAATTTGGCAGAGAAACTCAAAATACATCCCACTTAAATCAGGAACACAGCAAGGCTGTCCACTCTCTCCATACCTCTTCAATATAGTGCTTGAAGTTTTATGTGTATAAACAACATAGGATATCAAGGGGATTCGAATTGGAGAGGAAGAAGTTAAACTTTCGTTATTTGCAGATGATATGATAGTCTACATAAGCGACCCAAAAGCTCCACCAAAGAACTCCTACAGCTGATAAACACCTTTAGTAATGCAGCCGATACAAAGATCAACTCCAAAAAAATCATCACCCCTCCTATACACACCGGATATGGAAGCAGAGGGGGGAAATCAGAAGCATCACCTTTCACGATAGCCACAAACAGCATAAAATATCTAAAGGGGTAACTCTAACCAAAGAAGTGAAGGGATCTATTTGACAAGAACTTTAAGGCATTGAAGAAAGAAATTGAAGAGTATACCAGAAAATGGAAGGATCTCCCTTGCTCTTGGATTGGAGGATCAACATAGTAAAAAATGGCAATCTAAAAAAGGCAATTTATAGATTCAATGCAATCCCCATCAAGATCCATTAAAATTCTTCACTGATCTTGAAAAGGACAATAATCAACTTTATATGGAATAACAAAAAACCCAGGATACC
>CAWTZC010000838.1:0-29759 GCA_963919715.1 Microtus obscurus | reverse complement strand
TGCTGTGGGGTAAAAAGGTTATGTGGGAAAGTCAGTACAAAGGAAAATGGTTAACTACTGTGGACTTCCTAAGAAAAACATGCAACTTGTGATCATAATGTCATTTCTTCCTTGTAAAGATTTTAATTCGTTTTTGGAAAATATGTAACTTGTGTTTGTGAGGTAATCTTTCCTTGGGTAGAAATTTCTGTCTTGGCGATATAAAAAGGATGCGGAGAAAAATAAGAGAGGTAGAAGGAAAACATCAGGAAATATGTAGAAGGAAAACATCAGGAAAGATGTAGAAGGGAGATAACTGAGAAAAAGAAAAATATCAGGATAGAAGAAAAAGAACAGAATAAGAACAAGCTTATGGGGATCCTATTCTCTTTGGATGTATACCACGCTCAACCTAGATGTAGTAGGGAAGGCCTTGGACTTGCCACAGGACAGGGTGCCTTGCCCTCTCTTAGTATTGTGGGGGGGGGATGGGAGGGTGGTATGAAGGGAGTGGGAGGAGAGGAGAGAGTGAGAATTTGGATTGGTATTTTTTTAAAGTAATAAAATAATAATAAAGAACATGCAACAGAAAGATAAAAATAAAATGAAGAATTAAGCTTTGGCCCAGAGAAAAAGTCTCCTGTGTGTGTATGTAGCTCTACCAACTCCATGCCTCCTTTTCATTACGACCTGATGAGGGCTGGGTCCATCTGCACTTGGAAAGGCAGCCTTGGTGAAATGCAGTTGGATCAGTTCCCCTCTCTGAGATGTAGATTTGCTACTTTGGAGGAAATCCTGGAGGCTTGTTGCTACTATATGCTTATGGTAGCTCCTTAACACAGAGCTTTCATTTACATTTTGCAAAAATGGTCTCCCCTTGTGGATCACTGCTTTTTTTATGGCCCTACCTTCCCCTTGGTGGTGATTTCTATCCAATCCCTAGCTTGTGAGATCTTTACTTTGCAGATCATCAGCCTGCTGTCTATCATCCTTTATCTTTTTATTGCACTGATCCTCGGGAGGACCTCATCCTCTATCCAGGGTCCCTGATCCCAAAAAAATGAGCCTATTAACACATTGACCAAAGATCAGAGAGTTGGAACGTACCTCTATTCCTCCAAAGTTATTGTGTTTCTATCTCAAACAAATATCCCACCTAGATTGATATCATAGAGTTCTGCTCTCTCAATATTATTTTCAAAAGGTGTGGCTAATATCCAGATCTTGTACTCCAGGAGTAGAGAAGTAGATGTGTTCTCCTTACCTCAAGCAAAAGTCTAAGGATCCAACTGAATTCCAGTTCCCTTAAGAAGATAAATTTGAATTCCACCCAGGGAGTGGTTGCCTACAGAATGTTTTGGTCTAGGGTGTGAGTATGATTTGTTTTGTTCTAGGAACAGAATGTTTAACTATGAATGTAGCTTACAACCTTCAATTGGTCTGTTCATATTCTTGTATCATGTTAATGTAGTCTTTTATCTTACTCCTACTTTTGGGGGCCATGGGTATTTAAAGCAATTGGAAATTAACTGCAGGTGAATTTCAGTACTCACTGAATTCCCTCCCAATACTATACTATCTTTCTCCTTTTTATTTTTTTTATTTGCATCTTCATATTCTTTACCTGCCCCTACCTTGGTAAGAGGTATATTTGTGTCAGGCTGGTCCCAACACCTGGCTACTGGCCAATCAGCATTCTATTAAATCAGTACGAGTGACAAATCTTTACAGTGTACAAGAGCATTATCTCACAGTACTCTGAGGTTCTGGTTGCAAAGGTTTCAGAACCCCACTAGATCCCAATTTACTATGCATATATCTTTGTGTTTTTCATTCTTCATTTACTGTCCTGTTTTCATTTCCCACTACAACTACCTCTTCAAGGACGCAAGCCACATTGGTTGTGCCAGGCCACACTCCACAAAGCCTAAATTCTTGGTTCTTTCTGTGGCCTTACCTAGTGCTCTAACCACAAACAATCCCAATATTCTATTGTCCACAGCACAGGTTGAGTCACTTCTGGATTTTTGGAACTCTAGATGTTACAATTCAAGTCAATTTCTTTTTCTGTCTTCCTTCTCTATACTATGAGCTCCTCATTAGCAGAGAGTAACTCTTTTATTCTGTATCCCTTGTGGCACCCATCACAGTCAAAGTTGGTTTGTACTAAGAAAACATCCACCCAAGTGTACAGGAAAAATATATAGTCGTTCAATTGTTAAACAAATTGATCACTCAGAAAGGTTTTCCTGTATGAAGTTCTTAATTCCTGGGAAGACATAATTTTCTCAGAATCACAATCAACTATGAAAAAGGTTTGTTTAGCAGAGCAATGTGTAACTAGAAAAATACTCATCATGGATGACCCAGAAAGGAGCATGAAGCAGCACCTTGTTCCATGATCTGAACATTTTTAAGGCATTTGTATGAAGTGGATGGCATATTCACTTTGAACCTCCCTAAACCTTTGGCCTGCTTGAACTACTTCTAGGGTTCCTTCCCAGGACCCTTTTAAGAAGCACACTGAAAGGGTGCAGGAAGGTGGGTACAAAACTACTAATGTTTGAAAATAGTTATGAAATGAAGCTTCAACATCTGAGGTGATAGACTCTTTTTTACTTTGTATATGTGTCATTTGGATAAAGTCTCTGGAAATATAATTCATAATGTGTTGTATTATGGTTAATGTTGAGTTTATTATTCTATCTCTTCCATATGACCAGGTACAAGCTACCTCGATAGGATGCAGAATGACTGTGATGTCATCACTAAATGCCCTTATGGGTGTTCTTCTGTCTCACTCCAAACACAAGAAAGAAGAGAATGAATCACAGGATTTTTTTTTTTTTGGCCCAGAGGTAGGACTGGCTCTATTTTTTGCTCATAGAATACTGTATCAACTCATTGATATGGATATAAAAATTACATTTTCTAGGCAGCTTTTAAAAGCATTTCTCATATTCTTGGAGGATATAAAATCCAAAATCAAAGCATGGAGAGATTTGATGTTTGGGGTGATAGACGGAGAGAGCGAATCCTCAGGTTTTCCTTTTCAAAATTGATTATTATTAGTTGGATTCTATTCTTTGTAAGTGAATCAACTCCTCAGGTCCCACTTACAAACACTATCCCACTGGGTTGACTAGGTGAAACAAACATTTGCTGTTTTTTTTCTTTTTTTTTCCTTCTTTTTTTTTTTGATAGACTAGGTATATTTTCTTCTGTCAGCCTAGGAATTTATGTGCACTTTATCTGGAAGATCAGAATAGAAAGAAGGATGCCCCCAGTCCCCTCCCTAAGGTGACCTCTTTCCGGGGTTTTCATCAGTGCTGTTTACAAGGTATGAGACTTTTTTGACTTTCACTAGATGTAGAGGAATAACCCTTCGACACTTGCACAGAAACTTTAAACATTTGCCTGATTCATGACATTTTCACAGATAATTTCCAGAGTTTCTCCCAGATGTGCTGTGTTCTGATAAAAAAATAATCAGTTTGTGGTTCCTTTTCTCTAAGGAGGAGCTTGTCATACTGAGATTCAGTTCCCTTGACTATCTTTGGATAACAGCATTTGAACAGTTCAAAAAACAAAAAATGAAAAAGACATCATGCCTTCATTATTATTTGAATAAGAACTGCATTCTCTCATTTTCTCACAGGGTGGAAGTGCTGTAGATAGAACCAAGTTCAGTTTTATTTGTCACTGCAAAATCACAAATGTAATACAATGCCCAGAAAACGGTAAGACACCTATTTGAATAGATACTGATACTGTATGATTGTGCTATTTAATTTCTTAAATCTTTATTTAATTTCTTAAATATTTATGTATGACATTTTAAATTGAAAGTAATGCCATGGATAAATCTGTTTATGCTCTCTTATTTTCCATAGAAGTTAATTATTTGTATATTACTCAGTAATATGACTTCACAGCACTTGTCACGAGATTAGTCGTGTGTATTTGTGTAGAGATGAGAGCATGAATGATTTGATTGATATTTATTTCTCCTGTCATGACTGCAAGATCCATAGGGATGTAGTATTTATATACTATTGTTTTCCTAAATCATAAAATTATATTAAAATAGACCCTGAAATATCTTCTGACTGTATTTTAAAAAGACAATTATATAAAGTAAGTTGACATCAAGAAGACAATGGAAGAGTAATAAATAACATTTGCTTTTGTGACATGATGAAATATTTTAGGCAATTATATTTGAAACAGTTGTTTTAAAATATTTGGTTCCCTTTCAGGCCTAAATGGCTCTCTCAAAATCACAGAACTCATTAGAGGCCCAGCCTAAAATAGAAACTAGGTCTTCCATTCTAAATCCATTGCTCTCTTGATTCAAATGCCCTGAAGGGGAAAAACACTTTAAGATATTTGTTTATGGATTTTGGAATGTCTGTTTTGAGAAATATGGAAATGGAAAGAAAGAGTTTAAAATAGGTCTCTGCCATGATTCTCAAGCAGATGGTCAGGCAACCTCAAGTCTCCCAGCGTGGTTACGTTCTGAGAGGACTGCAGCACAGATCTACTTGTCCACTGGAACAGCAGTCGTGGTGTCAGATTCTGCAGCCTAGGGCATTTCAATATTTCCCTGCAAAGGAAAGAGTAATAAATAATATATAGCTTCTTTTTCATACTAGAAATGATGATTTTCCTGCTGTGTCTTTTACAAAATAGCAAAGAAAGAAAAGAATGAATAAGTCCTCCAAACCTTGCACAAATTCCATTAACAGCAAATCAGTAATTAATGACAATAACTGTCTATACAAAGAAAATGATGTAGGAATTGCTTGTTTATTACCTCAAAATCAAACTATCTCACATAACATGAGGGTTTTAAAAAATCAACTGACATAGAAGGTATCTCTAACTAAATGTTTAAGTATCTCTACAAGTAGACAAGATGGAATAAACTAAAAATTAAATGTCAGCTGTTCATTAGTGAACTATACTATATGTTAAATAAGAATGCTAAAATTTGTTCAATTACAGGCTGTTAAAACATAATATGTAAAGTTTTAAGTTACTTATAAAGCAAAGATATAAATACAATATCAGTATAAGAAATTCCTTTCAATTTTTTTAAGATGACACTGAAATATTTCCTAAACAATTATGAGTTTCAAATTTCCATCTTTGTCACATTTCCCAACATAAAGATAATGAGAGATACCAATTTTATTTCCTTTTTACTTATCTAGTTTTCAAAAAGTAAAAACATATAAAGAAAATAAATTTTAGTTCCATGAATTTAATCCCACATATCTATATTTCTAATTGAACTTATATTATGACTAAAATGGTATATAAGATGAGTTGTATTTCTTCATATTAAACTTTTGAAATCTAGCATGTATCATTTTGAAATTAACACATTTGAATCAGTTTCATAGTTTTTTCTAGGTTATTATTAGTATAAATGCATGTATCCTTTATATTACAATCATTAGCCATAGTATCAATATAATTAAATAAAGATAGTAGAACAGGGTTTAATGATACATCTAAATAAAATGTCTATAATTGGACTCAAACTCTATGTTACATTACAAAATCAATTTTGGAAATTTAAAATATTGAATTGAGGAATACCTATTGAGAAGGTGGGATTTTACAAAATCTCTAGTGAAGTTACTTTACTAAAGAATATTTTTGGAAACATTAATTATTATCTTGACTAAGTGAAAACAGAAAGAAATGGATAAATAAGAACAGTGCAATTCTGTTGTAAAAGGTAATTTACACTCTGTCCAACATGGGAAAGAGATATGTGGATCATTTATTATGGTCTGTTCTGTCCCTTTAAGAGACAGGCCACACCATCTACCCTTTCCCCACCCCTGTCTGCTGAGGCAAGCAGATCTTCCTTCTGCTTCCAGCCTGAGTTCCTTTCTTTCAGTCTCTCTCCCAAAGAGGTAGCTGCCCCATGACTCCTCTCCTCTTCCCCCCAACCCTGTTTCTCTTTCTATCTCTTTTTCTCTCTGTCCCTCTCTGCTCTTGCCCCTCTCCCCTTACCCCATTTCCCTTCCATAACACACTAAGTAAACACCCACTTTCTCTGTATGGCATGCCTAATAGGGCTCTGTCTTTCACCCACTGTGGCTGTGGCTCCTTGTGGGACTGGCTGCCTCACTGAGGCTCCCTGTGTGTGACCCAGCTGACTTCGTGGCCAGCCATGGCTTCATGCCTGCTGTCTACTGCCACCCCTCAGAGACCTGCAGCATTTTATTTTTACTATAACACCATTAATAAGGAATGCTTGTTTTTGTAAATTTTGTAAACAGGGTTTTCAGAAAATACAGATGCTAAAATCATTAGCATAAATTTTATTTTTGGAATTAAGTTTTTGTTCTGCCACTTCATCAAGATATTATGAAAACAATACAAAGACCAGACAAGCAAAATTATTTTGTCTTACCCCTCATTCCTTTTACGTAATTTTGCTGTTTAGCATTTTGATTTTGTTTTGTTTTATGTCAAGTTGACACAAGCTAGAGATAATTGAAAATTCAGAAAATGCCCTCTCTAAATTGGAGTATGAGTAAGACTGTGGCACATTCTCTTGATTGATGATTGATATGGGAGGGTCCAGTTCACTTTGGACAGTGGCACTCCAGTGATGATAATTCTGGGTGCTAGAAAATTGTAGCCTGAGCAAAGTGTGTAAGCATCACTCTTTCACAGATCGTGCTGCAGTCTAACCTTGCATTTCTGTCCTGAGCTCTCTAGAGGGTGGACTATAAACTGTAAGATGAAACAAACCCTTTCCTCTCAAACTTGTTTTTGGTCACAAATTTTTATCACAGTATTAAAAACTATAATTAATTATAACAGTAGCTTTGGGTATGGGAAAAGTCCTGAGTTATAAACTTTATCTCTTTGTTATGAACATATACTGTAATGGTAGATATTTAAATTCATGCTAAAAATTTAAATTTTTTAGATTTAACAATAAACTATATATAGATTGTCTTTTGAGTTGAATACATTTTCCACTCAAGTAAATCTAGGATAAATCCCATATTTCTCTCTTTTCCTTACTTAATATTCTGTACAATTAAAAAAAATATAGATTTTAAATAGCAATCTGCTTCTCTGCTTAGAACATGGAAGCACACGCCCACACTGCTGTCTGCTATTAAGTGTAATTTTTATTTCCATTGCCTACCTGGTCTCTGAATAATTTTGTATGTCACTATTCACTGAAGGCTGTGAATATTGCCTTCATTACCATCTGTTTGACTTTACTTATCATAGCTTCCAAGCCTGATTAATTTTCAAACTGTATAGCATATTTAATACCAGGCTGTGAAAGTTTTCCTGTATTACTATTTACTCTAGTGACTTGATTTAATCGCTATTTCCTTCAGAAATGATGAAACTTCCATAATATTAGTTATTAAATGTCTTTTGAAATCTACTTTTTCATTTGTTCCTCATATGGCCTGCCCTCAAATGACTTGGTTCTGTCAGTTAATGTTGCTTTACTACATAATAGGATTGCCTGACTATAGTTTACTGCACGCCTATATTGTTACTGAACTTCACTGGGAAAAAAATGCTACAGTCACAGAAGGGTCGTAAGCTTCAACCTTTTTAAATGTAAGTATTTTTCTTTTTAGAATGTGAGAAGCATTGAGTACATAAATCATGTCTATAGAAGTACTAAACATCAAATCTCATCTGAAAACTATACAGCATATGAACAATCTTATATGTAGTCTAAACTATGCAAATTATTAATTTACAACTATAATGTTTGATATCTATAAAAATCATTAAACAGCAAATGAAGGATATGTAAAATATAACATAGATTAGAATTAACTGTTAGGATGCTGGAATTGTCAAATAAAGTACCACCTGTTAGCAAGTGAAAATCAACTTAACAAAATGCAAGTCTATTTTCTTGGCCTCCTGTGTGTTCTATGTATTCTCACTCAAAATCTTCTGCAGTGAATGATACATTGGAAGCTAGAATCTGAAGCTACAAAACACCATGACAGCATTCATTTATGTTCCATTCAAGACTCCATGACCCCCTTTTCATCTGGATGCTCATTTCCTATTCATTTCTGTCTTCTAATTCTTTGTCTAGATTGTATTCGCTCAAACTTTGTCTCTCATTTTACCATATCCTAATCTTAATCTATGATACTTACATCTTAAGACAATAGACTAAATCCAGCGGTTACAGGAGAGACAGACATGGAGAAATAGAAAAAAAAAGTGGAGATAAAAATTATAGATCAAGGTCCTCCAAAGGTCTTTCTTGTCAATAGTTTCTCTAACTTGCTGGTTTATATGAAGACTTTAGAACCTTACATGAACTTGTATTATGCAATATCTATAATCCAGGTATAATTTAAATACTAAAATGGCTATGATTCCAAACATCTTGGAGGTCAGAAAGAATATTTGTAGTTACTATAATCTAGATTCTTGCTTTCTTTGATAATTTTATTTTCTCTTTACATTTTACATAGTCATTTGCACTATATCTCACTTTCCTTATTTTATCCAATTATTGGCAAGACCTAAATCCCTTTATATTTGTTATAAAATGTCATATTATTGATTTTCTGATTAAGATAGCTTTGATATCTCTTCACATAGTATGAGTCATTCATGTTACCACTTATCTATTATGCTTTTCCATATAATTTCCTCATGACGCTTACTTGTGTACATTGTGTGCATGCCTAGAATTAACTAATTTTTAACATAAAACCCCCATACTATGTTGTACTACATAAGAGCTTGTTCAAGAATAGGCACTAACTGGATATGGTGAAGCATATTTTTTGGATATTGAAGATTTCTTGAGATTTCTATTAGTTTTCTTTGATGATCACTATTTTCTTTTTTTCTAAACTTTTATTAAAAATAGATGCTTCTCTCATACAGTACATCCCAATCACAATTTTCCCTCTCTCCTCTTCTTCCAACCCCCTACCTCTCCTCTCTCCCAAATTCACTACCCCACCCTTAAGAAAAGAGTGGACCTCTAAGAGACAACTAGCAAACATGACAAAATGAGATACAAGGCAAGGCAAAAAGCCTGCATTTGAGACAGACAAGACAACCCAGTAGGAGGGAAAAAGTCTCAAAAGCAAAAAAGTCAGAGACACACCTGCTCCAACCGTTTGTAGTGTCACAAAAATACCAACCTATCAATCACAACATATAAACAGAAAACAGGTTTACACCATTGCAGGCATTGTGCTTGCCACTTCTGAAGTCTCTGTGAGCCCATATAAGCCCTGATTGTTTGATTCAGTGACCCACATTCTCTTGATGATTTTTTTTATTTAATTCACATCTCTTTTCTTGTGAAGTATGACTTCGTTGGAGTCTACTTTTCCTAAATTAAGTTCAGTATTTTCTTCATAGTTTCAAATCAAATGCTCATAATTCCACTATTATATTATAAACTTTCACTTATTTTATAATACTTTTCTTAGTGGGTAAGTACCCAAAATTAAAATCTAGATTATATTCCCTTTTGTATCTGATCAAACTGCATTGTATAAAAGAAAGTTTTATACCAGATTTCTATTATCATTTTCTATATACATTTGGTAAAGAAATTGGGGTCTCATTTATTTTTCTTGTTGCTGTGGTAGCAAAAGAAAAAAGCTGAGCCATTTTGAAATGCTGGCTTTCTGGGCCATGATGTGAGCATGACCTATGGCTCTTTCAGGAGACGGAGCATTTGAATGGAATTTGTGAGCAACGTGCAATGGCTTGCTTGGTGGCAACATGGACCAGCTGTGTGATACATAATAAAGACAAATTCAGATGGAAAAGACCTCCAAATGAGTCACAGTGTTGGATAAGTATATGTAGGTTTGTGAGATTGAAGAAAAAGAATATAGATAATTATAAAAAAAAGTAAATGATATTAAAAAAGGTAAAGTGATGTGGGAGTGATTTCTTATTAATAAAGAAACTGCCTAAGCCCATTGATAGGCCCACCCTTAGGTAGGTGGAGAAAACAGAACAGGATTCTGGGAGAAAGAAGCTGAATGAGGAGTCGCCATGATTTTCCTACCAGAGGCAGAGGCAGGCTAGAATCTCCCCGGTAAGCACACCTTGGGGTGCTATACAGATTATCAGAAATGGGTTAGTCCAAGTGCAAGAGCTAGCCAATAAGAGGCTGGAACTGATGGGCCAGGCAGTGTTTAAAAGAATACAGTTTCCGTGTAATTATTTCGGGGCATAAGCTGGGCCATGCAGGTGGCCGGGTACAGGGAAACAGCCACGCAGCTCCTTATTTCAACAGTAAAGTCTTTAAAGAGACAGTATGGACAGTCATGGATTAAAGTAAAAACATAATAAGCCACATAAAAATGGAATGTACACAGAGAGTATGGATTATATAAATTATTATGTTTTCTTGAATTTTTTGATGGTGAAGGAGCTAAGAAACCAACATATATACTTAAAAAGTATCTTGTCTTCAAAATATGGGCCTAAGGATATGTTGCTTTGCAAATGAGGCTCATTTTTTTGTTTCCACAGAGAATGAGAACCTATGGAATACTTCCAAACTAATGTTCTTTGATGCACCAAGACCCCCTGAAAGGTCACCATGAACACCCCTAAAAAATTACTTCACTCAATAAATATCAGAAAGGAGTTTGAACAGAACTATGCTCATATTTTCAAATATTGTTTGTAAATGTTTGTTTATATTTAAAGGAGGATATGTTATAGAGAGATTTGTATTAGTATAGATTTTGGTTTATTGATACAAATTTAAGGTCAATTTTCTTGTACTTGGATATTTATTTCTGATCTTGATTAAGGTATTGTTTTTCCAGCTCATTTAAAAATGTCATGTATAATTAAGAAATATAGGTTAATAGATAATCATCTATATTATCAAGCTTGTAGTCATGTTAGTTAGATTTTCTAGATGGATAGATATGTATTTCACATGGACCTTTGAAACACTATAGAATATGACATTTGAAATGTTTTAAGAACTTAGCACTTTTGCTGACAATGAGACACATCTGCTCCTGGCAGCACCAATTACTTCAAGAGAAAGCTAAACATCTAAGAGGAGTTGGTTAGCCATTTGGGCATGAAACCGCTCTTTCTTGGACTGCTTGATGAACTGGACATGCAGGACCCATAGAGAAATGACTGCTAAACTTGAATAAAGGTTTAATTCTCCATCAGTGTCCTGCTTCACGAAATAATCTGCCAGATATTCTTCAGGACACAGAGAAAAGTGACAAACTGCCAATATAGGTGGAATTGTCTTTGAAATTCCCTGCTTTATGGAAAAGTCTGCTGGATACTATGGGCCTTTAGACTAAATATGGATGCCCCAATGTTAAGAACTTTGGGTGACTGTCAAGGCAGTGAAATGTCTTTGTTAATTCTAAAGTTTTGGAATTTGCTTACAATTCACTTCTTATTTATTTAGGTAATATTACAGCCTTCTGGAGTCTTTGATGGAGTTGAACAGATAGATAGTTGTAATTATAGTTTTCCTTAATTATGATAAAAGATAAAATAGATATAAATATTGTAACTGGAATTTTTGCTTGACAAATATTTATGTCATTTTACTATGTTAAATTTAAAACTTTCCTTTCTGTTTAAATAGAAAAGGTGAGGTGATGTATGCTGTGAATACCATTGGTTAATAAAGGCACTGTCTTGGGCCTGTGCAGAAAATAGAGGTAGGTGGGGAAAACTAAACTGAATACTAGGAGAAAGTCAGCAAAGTTAGAGAGAAGCCATGTAGCCACCAGAGTCAGATGCTGGAAACTTTACCTGGTAAGCCACAGCCATGTTGCAATATACAGATTAATAGAAATGGGTTAAATTAATATAAGATTTAGCCAATAAGAAGCTAGAGCTAATAGGCCAAGCAATGATTTAATTAATATAGTTTCTGTGTGATTATTTTGGGTCTAAGTTAGACAGGTAGCTGGGAACCAATAAGGGGCCTCTCTCCCTCCGACATTTATTGGTTGATGAATAAAGCTATTTTGGCCCAATGACTTAGCAGAGTAAGGCCAGGTGGGAAATCTGAACAGAGATGTAGAGAAAGAGTAGGTAAAGTCAGGGAGATATCATGTAGCTGTCAAAGGAGAAAGACACCAGAACCTCACCTGTAGGCCACTTCCTCATGGTGATACATAGGTTATTAGAAATGGGTGAATTTAAGATGTAAGAGACGACTAGAAATATGCCCGTGTCATTGGTCAAACAGTGATATAATTAATAAAGTTTGTGTGATTTTTTCATGTCTCGGGGGCCAGGAACCAAAAGCACAATCTCCATTTTACAGCTACTTGTAACTTATCCCGATGACCTGAATTTGATCCCAGTGACACAGGACAGTGAGAAAAAGAAAACTGACTACCACAAGTTGTACTCTAAGCTTGACATGTGTATAATGGCGTGGGTATGTCAACACACAGACACCAATACTAAGATTAACAATTACATACATGTCAACTCTTTCTTAAAAGACTGGTATCATTAGTTTGAATATTTTGGGATTGTGCAAACAAAGAGAGATAATTTGCAAATAAACCATGATCAAATCTGCCTTTCAAATAAATAACACATCACAGAATAATATTGATCACTGATGATAGTACCAGAATTAGTCTATAAATTATTTATCTCAAACTAACCAATCTTAACAATTGGAGTAATATCTATATTAATAAACACAAACTATACAGAAATCTTTTTGAAAGTTAGGTCATAACACTTCATATAGTTAGGAATCACAGATTTAAATAAACAACTTTTCAAATATAAGACTGAACACTTTGTCGTTTATTTATGCTATGCTAGAGAGAATAACATTTGTGGATTTGAAGAAAGGAATGCCAGCACTGAAACCTGTGTTATATCCTTAGTCTGTCCTATTTCAGATGGAATGGAGCTACTGGTGAAAAACAAATGTGAACACATGGCAAATGATTTCCCTGGGAGTTTCAATGGTATGAGTGAAATATGGCTATGAATGAAATAATAAAATGTTAGTGTAATGGCAAGGCAACTATGCCCTATGAGAGTTCAGCAGCAGCACCAAGAGGGGGCATACCAAAACCTTAATCTGTCTCTTTGACAGAATACAAATGTAGCTGCTGTATGTTCACAGTGCTCCCAAGATTATACTTTGATTGCAGAAATGTCTGTGCTCTGATGCTAAACCTTGAGTAATTTGCATCTGCCTTACTTGTTCTGCTGACAGTTTAATTGCTTTTAATGAGAAAAAAAATGATCTTAGAAAAATAATCCCAGTGAAAAGCCCTCACAAACTCTTCCAATTTAAACCCAGCGCTGCCAGAACATACTTATTTTCAAAATCTTTTCTCTGCTTATATTCTAAATATGATGGATGGTGGTTGCTGCATCATAATACTCCTGGTCTTATCAGGACTTGTAAACATTGTCCTTTTCTGAGGTGACCCACTGTATCTTTCTGTGCTGTCCAATTATTTTCTTGTAAAGGACTGATAAGGAAAATGCATGGTTGTTATTTTTCTTCCCAAGAGCAGTTTTTCCTTTTAACAAATATTTGGAAACTTGGTATTTTCTTATCATAATAACATGAAGAATTGTTAGTATGTTTATCTTTAACAGTAAAATTGTAAGAGTCTGTGTAAACAAGCTGCACATATTTAAAATAATGAAGTGTATGGAGTCAGTAAATCAGGATGAAATCATTATTGTGGAATTTAGCATATGGCAATATTGGTTAATATATTAGAATTTCTAGACCTTACATTCTTCGTGTGAAAAATATCATCATAAGATAATTCATACTTTGAGGATGCTGAATATAGAGATACACATCAAAGTTACACAAAAATGTATTAATCTATTGACATGAGCCTTTACACATTTTTGAAAAACTAAAAAGTACAGTGAAATAGGAGGGTATGAAGAAAACCTAATCCCCCTTTCCAACTCTTGGTTGCCTTCCCTACATTCCTCACCCACCTTCATGTTCACACACATACACACACACACCTACACACACACACACACACATGTATACTATATATTTATGTATTTGTGTGTGTGTGTGTGTGTTCATTAAACTCACTGGGTTCAATAATAGGCAACCTACCAGGGGTACCATTATCTAAAGAAAACGGATGCATCTCAAACAAGAATGGACTGTCTGCAGATTCTTAAAGAAGAATAAAGCTTTGAGGGAAACCCATTATCCATACTGAAATACCGACTATATAATCTTGTACTGGTCTTGTGTAGGTTACCATAGCCTTTAAGTACTTAGAAGATACTGCTGTGTAGTGGTCCTCATTGACCCCTGGTTCTTATCATCTCTTGCCCACATCTTCCACAATGTTCCCTGGGGATGTGATAGAGATTCCCTTTGTGAATGAGCATCACAAAGTCACTTATGCTCCACACTTTCCTCATTTGTGACTTTCTGTGTTAACTTCAACCTACTGTAAACAGAACCACCTTAGGGGAGAGAGCTGGATTAATACACACATTTAGAGCTCATTATTTATAAGGGAGTCAGACACAATATCTGATTAACAAAGTTATAGGTTCTCACCCAGGTTGTACAATCTCTAACCTCTAGTTTAGGATGGGATTGGAGCACTAACAATGATTCTTTCCTGCTAATCAGACAATAAATTTAATCAGAATGCTTGTCAGTTACTCTCCAATATAACTATGTCATTGCTGAATGAATGGGCAGATGTTGACAGATTAGTTATGGTTTGCCTAGTTCTTACTGGGTAGGAGTCATCATCTCCACACAGGCAGACTAACAACTCATGGCAACAAGAGAGCAGGCTAACAGGGAGGGAGATTACTGGAGTTGCTTGGTTTCTACAAGTTCTGTGGCAAAGTGTGTAGTGTCTTCACCAATTATGATTCACCTAAATTTCTGGTGGCCAACCCATAATAATTGCAATACATACCTTGTACAGATTGAAGATTTTCTTGGATACCAAAGGTAGGTATCACCCATTTGGTATTGACCTGTTATGACCATATAACAGGTATATGACCTGTTATATTGACCATATATAATAAGATATGGTCTCTAGGAGAAACATCATCCTTCCTTGTGGCATAATTTGAAATACAATTTAAATATTTATTTTTATAAATATTATAAAATAATAGATTCCACACATTTTTTTCAAATAGTCTTAATGTTAATCATTTAAATCTATTATATAATAAATTAGCTTGGTAAAAATAGTGTCTTGAAATATCTGTGAGTTGGTTTTTGTTTACTTTATATGTGACTCCAAAGGGAAAAACTATAATTTGTAACAAAAATGATGCAATTAATCAAAATTACAAACAGAACAACATTCACGAGAACAGAGAGACAGTTATAAAATGTGGAAGTTAAGATGCCATGGATGTTTCTGGATGAAGTGGGAATTATACAGTCAGAATTTCAAAGGAACACAGAGGTGTATTTAAAAATGCAGGGATGTTGTGGCAATCCACAGTACCAGTAACTGTATGATAGTTAACTCATTATGTTATGTAAATGAAAGTATAATTAGTAAAAGAAGATTCTGGAAGCAGTTTATTTTCAGAGCATGATAGTGACTGTCATTGAAGGATTATAAAAAATGACATCACATGTGGAAAAATATTTGAGTATCACACCTTGCAAATTATTGGTATTATGGGATGGCAGATACCTTGCCCCCTTCCACTTAGGTTTAGAAATCATCAAGGGATGGTAGACAATGAGATTTTATAAAATGTTATTTTCACAGTTCATTCCTTGCACTCAGAAACACTGGAGATGGAATATTTTGAACAATTACTTACAATATGGGAGAAATATTCAACACTAACATGGCATCTCTTTTTATCCTTTCCCAGCATCTCCTAGCAACACTCAACCTACTGATGGGGTCACCTCAATCTTTCTATTCCTCTATATCTCTCTTCTCTTACTATCATGACCATGTTTACAAGAACATCTTTTCTGGATTAATGCTTTAGGCTTCTAATTACTATGATTAATTACAAATCTGTACACACACACATTCAGCACATAGTGGTCTGTTTTCAGATAGTTTTGACTCTTTCATTTCTTTTGAATTTAAAGAAAGCTCAATTTGATTTTACTATTCCCAGTTATTAAAGCTGCTGTGACATTTACAAAGACAGAGGGTCAAAACTCACTCAAAAATTGGTTTTCAATGAACTCCTCTCTTTAGAGCTGCCCTATTTAGAGACTTTAAATTGAGGTATGGTGGTGTCAAAAATAATCTGAGAATTTGACACACTCCTTTCTCAATTTCTGATTAAGCTAAGAGCTAAGACAGTTTGTGCATCTATTTGTTATATTTTATCATTTTGATCTCATTTTGAATGAAGGAAAGATATTAGTTCCATTGAGAAATTATTTTGTCACCTTTTTCCAAATAAGGGTATATTTTCTTGTAGATTAAGTGATTCTTTATCATAATTGTATATGCTAATAAGATAAGATGTATAATATGCCCCATATCTCTGAAAAGACATTTGATTGTTATATACTTTATGTTTGCAAATTACAATATGAATCCTTGAGATTATTTCCCCCGACTAAGCTTATGACTTCTTTCTTAATAATTCATAATATTTCATGCTATACACAGAGAAGGGACTAATTATGCTACCTGGTCATGTATTAAAATTTGTCTGTTTAAAGGTACTGTTTAATTAGAAACCTGCTCACTATCCTGGGTCAACTTTAAATGTTTGATTAAGCTTCTGCCCTTCATGGATTCTTCATTGTTTCCACACTGCAATCTGCTAATAGAGTTAAGCTCAAGAATTTTCTCATTTGTGATATCCTCTTGGATGCATGACCTCCAGTCTCTTCATCTTTAACTAGGATGAAAAGTTGAACAAAAGAAAGATTCCCAAAGATTTCCATCGTCTGGTGCCTATTTGATTTTCAAGGTTTGTTCCTTTCAATCAGCACCAGTGTGAAGGATTCCTGTTACTATGGCAACTGGCTGCATTCTGTTCAGATATTTCTACTATCTTTGATTTCCTTTAAAGAAACTACACTAGTAGTTTTTTTTTTTTAACTGAATAAAATCTGTCATAATTAACATTGCCGAACCTGAGGTTTTAAGTCTGCTGGTTTCTTATTTGAAATAATTTAAATTACTAGATTATCCAAGTAACTTAAGATTTCAAACAATACAATTTTGTTTAATGATCAAATACACTATGAAATGATATGAAAATAGTTAAAAACTGAAATGATAAATAAAACCAGTTAATGTTTTTTAAAAAATGAGTACTTTCAAAGTGAACGTGAATTAGTTTTCCTTATATTCAGGGATTTAACTCATACCACCATTATAAAGAAAAGCATTGGCCACATCTTTAATAAATATTACTAGAATTTTTGCATGTTCGTGGATTAAAAATGACTGAAAATTTTAGACCATTCACAGAAAAACATCTATAATTTTTGGAAGTCACAAAACAAGAAGTAGCCAAGTAAAAAATAGTAAATACTGTATCCAATAAAATTTCTGAAAAGAAGAGGGACCATAAGAACAGACACTGAGGAAATCAAGAAAAACATTAGGTCATTCTTCAAAAATATGTTCTTCAAGAAATTGGAAATTTGAAAAAAAATGGACAAATTGCTTGAAAGATACCTCATACCAAAATTAAATCAAGATAAGATAAGCAATTTAAGTAGAACTATAACCTAAGAAAATAGAAGTCATTAGAATTTTCCCAACAAGAAATGTCCCAGGGACAGATATTTCAGAGCAGAATTCTACCAGACCTTCAAAGAAGAGTTATTACCAGTATTTCTCAAATTATTCCACAAAAATAGAAACAGAAGGGACATTGACAAATTCTTTTTATAAGAACGCAGTTACCCTGATCCTCAAACCACACAAAGATTCAATGAAGAGAAGAATTATAGGCTGTCAGGCCATGGAGCACTTATAAGGTAGAGGCAGGCAGATCTCTGTGAATTCAAGGCTAGCCTGATCTAGAGAGTTTGTTTCAGGAGTGACTCCATGGCTATTGAGAAACCCTGTTTAGAAAAAAAAAAAATTATGGGCCAATTTTTCTTATGGACATCAATGCCAAAAAAACTCTATAAAATACTTGAACAAGATCATGATCCAAGAAGGCCATGATGAACAAATGGGTCTCATCACAGAGATGTAGTGATGGTTCAACATATGAAAAAATTTTAATATAATCCACCATGCAAAAAATGAAAGAAAAAAACAGAAGTCATCTCAATTGATGCTGAAAAGGCCTTTGACAAAATGTAACAATCCTTCATGATAAAAGTCTTGGAGAGAGCAGAGATACAAGTAATATATACAAATATGATAAAAAAAAGCAATATACAGCAAGCTGACATCTAACATCCGATTAAATGGAGAGTAATTCGAAGCAATTCCATCAAAGTCGGGAGCAAGAAAGACTGTCTATTGTCTCCATACCTATTAAATATAGTATTGAAGGTTCTAGTTAGAGCAATCAGATAGAGAGAGAGAGAGAGAGAGAGAGAGAGAGAGGGCATACAATTCGGAAAGTAAGAAGTCAAACTTTTGCTATTTGCAAATGACATGTTAGTATATATAAGCAACTTCAAAAGTTCTACCAGTGAACTCTTACATCTTAAAAACACCTTCAGTGAAGTGAGTGAGTATAAGATTAACCTCCTCCAAATCAGTAACTATCTTATATACAAATGCTGAAAGGTCTGAGAAAGAAATTGGGGTAACAATACCCTTCACAATAGTCACAAACAATATAAAATATTTGGATTAGCTGTCACCTAACAAGTAAAAGACCTGTATGAAAGAAATAAAGTCTTTGAAGCAAGAACTTTGATAAATATTAGAAGATAGAAAGATCTCCCATGCTCATGGATCAATAGGATTAACATAGGAAAATGGCCATCTTACCAAAGGCAAACTATATATTCAACATAATTCCCATCAAAATCCCAATACAATTCCTTACAGATCTTGAAAGAACAACTTCATACAGAAAAACAAAATACCTAGGATTTCTACAACAATCTTAGACAATAAAAGAACTGCCAGAGGTATCAGCATCTCTGAAACCAAGCTCTACTGATGAGCTATAACAAAGCTTGGTATTGGCATAAAATTAGACAGGTAGATCAATGAAATAAAATCAAAGATCCAGGCATGAATTTAGAAACATATGGACATCTGATACTAGTCAGAGAAGCCAAAATTTTAGAACAGAAATATAAAGCATCTTCTACAAATGGTGCTGGCATAACTGGAAGTCAGTTTGTAAAAGAATGCAAATATATCCATTCTATCATACTGCATAAAAATCAAGTCCAAGTGTATCAAAACCCTCAACATAAATCCAATTGCACTTAACCAGTGAGAGAAGAAAAAGGAGAAATTATTCCTGAACATCTTGGCATAGGAGCCAACTTCCTGACTAGAACAACAATAACACAGACACTAAGACTGACAAAAAATAACTGGGACCTCGTGTAACACTAACAATTGGACAAAATGGCAGCCTACAGAATGGAAAAAGATCTTCACCAACCCTTTATCTGATAGAGGGTGGAGCTCTGAAATACATAAACAACTCAAGAAGCTAGTCATAAAAAACAATCCAATAAAATATGCAGTATAGACCTAAACCAAAAATTCTCAAAAAAAAAAAAGAATTTTAAATGACAGTAAAACTTAAAGGAATGTTTAACATCCTTACTCAGCAGGGAAATGTAAATCAAAACAAGTCTGAGATTCCATCTTACACCTGTCAGAATGACTAAGATCAAAAACACAAATGCCACCTTATAGTAGAGAGGATGTGGAGCAAAAGAAAACTCCTCCATTGCTTCTGGGAGTGGAAACTTGTATAAACTCTTTGGAAATTAACATGATGATTTCTCAGAAAATTGAAAATATATCTACCCCAAGACCCTGGGATTTCACTCTTAGGTATATTCCGAAAGGATGCTTCATTCTAACACAAGGATACTTGATCAACTACGTCACAGCAGAACTTTGAGACAACTTAGATGCCCCTCACCCAAAGAATGGATAAAGAAAATGTAGTAATTTGCACAATGGAGTATTAGTCAGTTGTTAAAAAATGACATCTGAAAATTTCAAGACAAATAGATGGAACTAAAAAAAAATCATCCTGAGTGATATAACCCAGACCCAGAAAGACAAATAACAATATAGTATGTACCCACTCATAAGTAAATGTTACTGTGAAGTAAAAGATAATCATGCTAAAATTCACAAACCCAGAGAAGCTTAGTAAGAAGGAAAGCCCAAGAGTGGGGACACATGGATTGCCTTGGAAACAGGAAATAGAAGATATTTCATGTGGGCAGGTGGTAATGGTAACTTTAAAGATCAGGTTGGGGTGGGTGAAGGGGTAGGGTATTGAAAGAGCTGGGGTCAGGTAGAACTCTCATGCAAAGGAAACTCACTCCCACGTTTCTACAGGGCTCCAGTGATGTGGAATTTCCCCCTGAATGTTGTGATTACCACTGATAATTATAGGATCTACTTTGGGCCTATATTAAAGATATAGAGGAACAGAGCTAGGTGGGGAAAACTAAACTAAATGCTGGAAGAGAGAAGACAGAGTCAGAGAGAAGCTATGGAGCCACCGCTAGAGAAAGATAGGCTGAAACTTTATTTGTAGGCCACGACCTCATGGTGACGCACGGATTAATGGAGATGGGTTAAATTAAGATGTAAGGGTTAGCTAATAAGAAGCTAGAGCTAATTGGCCAAACAGTGATTTAAATAATACAGTTTTTGTGTGTTTATTTTGGGTTTTGGTGGCTGGGATGAACAAGAGGCCTTATCCTACCCTCCAGTCCTAGCAAGAATAGCTATATAGCTGGAACTGGCCATCTCATGTGATGTGGGAGGTCCTTTTGTCTACGTGTTGATTTTATTGGCTAATGAATAAGGACTGGCTTAGCCTACAGCATGGGAGGTAGAGTTAGAGAGACACCATGGAGCCACAGGAGACAGATGTAAGTTGGAACTTTACCGTGTAAGCCACAGCCACATCGTGATACACAGATTAATAGAGATGGGTTAAATTAAGATGTAAGAGTTAGCCAATAAGAGTTTAGAGCTAATGGGCCAGACAGTGATTTAATTAATATAGTTTCTGTGTGATTATTTCAACTCTAAGCTAGCCAGGTGGTGGGAACAAACAAGCAGCCCTTCCTCCAACACTTCTTTGACTCCCTAATTGTCATCAATGAGCAACTGATGTCCAGCCAGCAACTGATGGAAACAGATGCAGAGAACTACAACCAAACATTAGGACAAGTTTCTGGAATTCTGCTGAAAAGAGAAATGAGGGATTGTAGGAACCAGAGAGCTCAAGAACATCACAAATAAAACCCCATAGACCTGGCCTATAGGAACACAAAGAGTCTAAACCAACAACTGGGGAAGATACATGGAACATACCTAGGCCCTCTACATATATAAAACTGTTGCGTAGCCTGGTTTTTTTATGAAACTAACAGAGGGAGCAGGAATTGTCCCTCACACATTGGCTGGCACTTTGGAATGTATTCCTCATATTAGATTACCTTTTTCAGCCTTAATACAAGGGGAGTTGCTGAATACTACTGGAACTTTACATACCAAGTTTTGGTGATACCCATTGGAGGCCTGTCCCTTTTTCCTTTTAAGTTAAATAGAAACAGAGGAGAAGTATACTGAAGGCCATCAAGGAATAGAAGGAGATGAGGGAGGGGAAACTGTGGTCAGGATGTAAAAGAAATAAACTGATTAAATAAAATTTTTTAAAAAAATCTAAAAAAAATATATAATGATATATTTAAACTGTATTGAAACTAAACAGAAAGGGAATTTGGTGCATATAATCAAGATGCATTGTTCACATGTGTAACATTCAAAGAAAAACTACAAACATTTTATTTTTAATTAAATATAGCAACTTTTAAATTAAAAAATGAAGAGACAATAAAGAACAGAATAACAGATTTCAGGAGCATTTAGTATTTATAATATTGATTGCTATGCTTCAAATAGAGATTTCTGGTTTGTGCCCTATGATAAAGAAGTTTCTAAAAAACCAGAGGATGAAGATAATAGAAATATTTTCCATTTTCCTAAAGATTATATTTGAGTAGAAAGATTTGTTTAAGTGTTACAGCCACCAGTAAGAGCCCATGCCCTCATAAATAAGGCTAATGGGTCATTGGATCTTATAACTAAATAATTAAATAAGCAAGTATATAATTGAATTCAATAAATACATGTAAGTTGAAGGGTGTAAGAGAGACTCATTGGGAAGAAAGGAGTAGTAAGATTGGAAAAGATGAAATAATAGTGGTATACAAGTATCTTAAAATATGAGCTTGTTCAAAATAAGTCATACATGTATGATAGTGTCATTATAAAACCCATATTATGTATAATTTATATATGCTAAATAAATAATTATAAACTAATGACTTGTTTAAGGTACTTGTGATGCACACACGTGAATTGTTAATGACTATATGAGCTGTTAAATTTGTTAATTTGTTTGATGACAGTAACTATTTGCCAGCCGTGTTTATATTAAATCACCATGTGGTATGTTAAACATATAACATTAGGTTATAAAAGAAAACATCTCACTGCAGTTGCAGTTTCCTCCAATTTTAGGATTAATATAAAATTACCAGAGATATCAATTTCATTGTGTCTCTGCATCCTTGGAGCTGTCACAAATGATCATTTTAATTTCATGACACTGTTTACTTAATGGTTAGAAATTGACATGTCTGATTCAATTTGAATTGCTTCCTAAAACCATGCATGTGTTTGTCTTTATATCAGGGAAAGAAATTAGACTTCAATTAAGCCATGCAACTTGATGATTGATGTCATAGATTTCTTTATATTGTTGTGATAAACACTATGACCAAAAACTCCTTGGGGAGCAAACGGCTTATTTGGCTTACATATTCAGATTACAGTTAATCAGTGATCAATTCCATGGCAGGAACTCAAGCAAGAACAAAGGCATGAACTATGGGAGCAAACAGCATATACGCTTGTTCCTCATGACCTGCACTAATACAACTACTCTTGCCAATATGCCAGTCTTGTCTATGCAATCATTTCCAGGAGAAACTGTTTCACGTCAGACTTCCTGGTATTGTGCTTATCATTTTCCCATACCCGTCCTTAGCAATGCTCCAGGAGCCATAAGATACAGAAGCTGTGACAGATGTATCAGTTGGGTCTGGATTTCCTAGGGTCTGTTGCTTTGTATATAGTATTTGGATTCTCTGATGAGCTCTATCTGTTGAAGAGAGAGTTCTTTGATGAAGAATGGAAGTTACACTTATTTGTCAGTATGATGAAAAGATTTAAAATATAATAAGGAAGGAACCATGATAGATTGCTTTCATATATCTGTGATCCCACTAGTCCAGAGAAACTGACTAGGTTTACTGTAAACAGAGAGTGTTCTTTCATTCCTGTCCACCCAGGGCTGAATAATCACACAGAAACTATCTTAATTACAAAACTGTTTGGTCTATTAGCTTAGGCTTATTATTAATTAACTCTTATAACTTAATTTAACTCATAGTTTTTAATCTATGATTAGTCACATGGTACTTTTTCTCAGTGCAACATTTTCATCTTGCTTCCTCTGCATCTGGGTGACAACTGCAGACTGAGCCTTTTCTCTTTCCAGAATTCTCCTAGTCTGGTCATCCCACCTCTATTTCCTGCTTGGCTACTGGCCAGTCAGTGTTTTATTAAATCAGTACAAGTGACAAATCTTTACAGTTTACAAGAACAGTATTCCACAGCAGTTCCACTCTTTTTCTTTTCAAAACAAGAACTGTTTAGCTTTTCCTGACCATTATCCATAAAATCTTGTAACCAACACTCTAAACAAAGACAAACATCCATAATCCATTTTCTGGGGAATGTGGGCATAGTTTTCCTTACTACTTCCTGCTGATTGAGGGCACTGATAATCTTATGGGGACCTAAAGAAAATTTAGGATTATGGTTAAATCCTGATAAAGTATTCTGTGAATTGGGATCATCTCAGTCAGCAGTCTTGAAGCTGTTCTGGATGTAGAACTCAGAGGAACTTGCAACAGAAGTAATCTGAAATGTTGGATCCTCTGGGCCTTCTGTTCCCATCAGAGATGTTTCAGGTTCTTCTTTGATCAAACCTTATATTTTTAATGTAGAATGAATCCACAACCTCTCATTTCCTGGGAAAACAAAAGTAAAAGCTCTTCTCCTAAATTATATATCTTTTGGCTTAAATTTTGAAGTCAAAACATTTTCAAAGTATATAGATTCAAATGTCTTTTAGCAGCTGTTGCTCCTTCCTCAACAATTAAAAGACAACATAATAACATATGGTATCCAGACTCTCTGTGTACTTTTTTATGTTTACGTGGAAGCTAAGCAGGGGAAGATATGAGCTGGGAGTGCTAGTTTTTCTCCTAAACACAGTTGGCTAGGTTTGGGTCTAGCTCTGACCTCTGCCGGTGGCTAAAAAGCCTCAGTAAAAATGACTTTTTCATAAATTTATACCCTTAAAGTTGGATGGAAAATGAAGCACAATTAATAAAAACTTAGAGACAAAAGTGAGTTTCAACCTAAAAATTCAAAAAACAAAGCAGTCAGCTACTGACTCTTACCTCAACATCAGTCTGAAAATGGTGATCCTGCCTCCAGGAATCACAGAATGAGACTGTCTGAGAGCTGTTTCCTCCCATCTTATAATTCTCTCTACTTCTGGGATTAAAGGCATCTACCACTACCTTCTGGTTCCTATGGCCAGCTAGTGTGCCTACTGGGATTAAAGGTGTGTGTTATTGCTGTCTAGTATATAAGATTGGCCAGTATGGCTGTTTTACTGAACCTCAGGCAAGTTTTATTTATTAAAATACAAGTGAAATGCCACTACGGTTTACATGAGTTCCCTAACATTGAGTGAGCCTTAAGTCATATTAGAGAGCTGTTAGTTGCCACTGATATTAGTGCCTGCCTTTTGTTTTGTTTTGTTTTGTTTTTCGAGACGGGGTTTCTCTGTGGCTTTGGAGCCTGTCATGGAACTAGCTCTGTAGACCAGGCTGGTCTCGAACTCACATAGATCCTCCTACCTCTGCCTCCCAAGTGCTGGGATTAAAGGCGTGCACCACCATCGCCCGGCTAGTGCCTGCCATTTTTTGTCCTTTATTGCATACCATGACATTGTGGTCCATAGGTGCCACAGCTGGGTATGACTGTTTAATTGCTTCCCCTCTTGGAATTTTGCATTATATTTCCTGGAACTACAGAATTTAGATAGCAGAAAAGAGACTTTTTGGTCAGATGCAGTTGGAGTTACTGTCTTCTATAATAAGAGTAGGCCTTCAGTCCCTGAAAAAAAAATGAAAAGTTACTTGAATGTCTTTATTGATTTAAGATCACTTGGACTACCCTGACCAACCACTCTAGCAATAATCTCCTTATTAGTAATTTAATGCAGAGTAATCAGTCTTGAAACCATACATACACAAACAATAAAACTGAATTCTTCAGGCTATGTGTGTGTGTGTCTGTATATATACATATAAAAGGGGTGTGCATGTGTACACACAAGCGTGTATGTAACAATACTAAACAAGCACAAAGAAGCTATGAACCAGAGAAAAGGAGAAAACATGGGAGAGGTTCAAGGGAGAATAGCTACAAGGGCCTGGAGAGAGAAAAAGGAGGTATTGTTATATAACTCTACTCCAATTAAATAAAAACACATCCCAAATAAGACTTTTAGGGAATTTATTGCTGAGACGTAACCCCTCTTAGGGATGACACCTCAACCCAAATTGGTTATATAATTCAAATGGTCAGCATTGAAATTATAGTCACATGAACAACAAAAATGGACAAAACAGGTTGTTTTCATTTTTGTAATAATCAAAGAGAAGAGGCTCTTAATTTGAGAGTATTGGCTTTGAAAGCTTTGGAGGGAATGCATATGAAGGTGTCTGTAGGGAGACCAAAAAAAGTGAGAAATGTTGTAATTATATTGTAATTAAAATTGATTTGAAAATACAAAACAGTTAGAGATCTGAGTGTGATACTGAGATAATAGGACAGAAAATTTAATAAATTTCTTGGGCTACATGGTTTGAGAGTCCACCTCTAAAGAAAACAGTGAGTTAGATTTTTTTTTTATGAAATTAACTGAAAATTTAGGACATGTATTCATAAAGGGGCTCAATAAAAATAATGACTTTTCAGAAATGAAATAACATTTCATTTAAACATTTGAGCAGTAAAATTTCACAGACTTTTAATTCTGCTCCTCTGGAAAGTGCCGCACTCACCACAGCTGATTTGTGGCTCTGCTTATTAGCAGTTCCCTTGAGAGATTTAACATTGTCTTACAACAGTCAAATATTTGCTGCTAAAATTACTAAATGAGGGATTTGGTTCTATAAAAATCACATTATCTTTTAATGACAGGATGTCATTACATGCAGAATTAAATTGTTCTGGTTCAAAGCCAAGCAAGCAAGTAAGACAGTCAATTACCCTACAGAAGCACTCTAAATCACAAACTATCTAAATTCTAACCTATGTTTTTCTCAGGTGAAAAAGCTTCCTTGTATAAAATAAATGCCATTTAGGGTAGACTTCTAAAAAATGGATGAAAATCTAGATATCAGGTAGATATCAAAGCCACCAAAGTTTATAGAAGCACTATTTTGAGCATGAGTCAAATCTTAGTTTGTTTGATCTCCAAAAATCTCAAAGAAGCAATATAAACTGATCTACTTTCTAGTTCATTTTACTAAGGCATTCTTCATTTTGTAAAGAAACTCACAGTTGTTTCCCCTATTTTATTTAAGGTAATGGTGGCAGTTAAGTGTTGTTTTATGTGAGAGCAGACCATTCTGCTGGTGTGACAGAGACAGAAAACAAATATTGTTCTAGACATCACGCCCTATTGGGTTTCATGAGCCTGAATGTGGCATCTTAACTCAATATTATTTGAATGATTCCATTTGTTTTTAAGATTTCATGCTGATTCTATAGACACACTTTATAATTTTCATGATGTGTTTTCAAATAATTTATATTAATAGCAGGAAATAACACAGAGGAAGTCAAAGACTGGGATACAATTTCATCAAAAAAAATGTGAACAGTTATTCTTGACTCAGTGCTAGAAAAGATCTCAATATTTAAGTGGGAAATGATAGTGTGATAGTGAAAGCTATTTTTTTAATCGGGAAGCTTTAGCAGCTCTTAAGAAAAATTACATGCTCTTCTGCTTTTCTTCAATGTTGATGCAAATGGGAGGGATTAACTCATCGTGAATACACTTCACAGCAGGGTGTGTCACAGGAAATAATGCCAAATACACAAAAAGTTGAATTAGAAATTAAAATTAGGCTCATACTAATCATCACAGCGTGAACCATTGCATCCATGTCTGTCCCGATAAGTGTCATTGAAGATAGCATTGAAATTAAACCAGAAAGGTTTATTTCATAATTCAAGATGAAAGTAGTCTTTCTGAGGACTTCAGTAACAAACTTTTGCATGTGTTTGTTTGTTTGATTGTTTCAGGGGGATTAGAAATGAACATATATAACTAATTATGTTAATTTCCTAAGCATTAGAGGCAAACCCATTGATTATGTAAAACAAGGCTTGCATTCTTCACCCTCTGTTACTACAAGTAATCTAATTTCTGACTTACAAACAATGGTGTGTGTGTGTGTGTGTGTGTGTGTGTGTCTGGTGTGTATGTGTGTGTGTGTGTGTATGTATGAATGCACACATTCCAAAACGTGGAAGTAGAAGTCAGAAGACAACTTCAAAAAAAGTTTATTCTTTCGTGTCACAATGTATGTTTGCTCAGGTTCGACCTCAAGTCATCAAGATTGGTGGAAAGTATGTTTGTCTATAGAATCACCATGCCAGCTCCATTTTTAGATTATTTTTCTTAACACCAACAGTGGTCTTTAAAGGTTTAGAATTTCTGTCAATCAAGTAAAGTTCAAGCAAGAACTCCACCGTTGTCTCCCCTTATTTCTTCTTTGACACCACATTTTAAAAGGCAACATGTTGTAAATGTGGATGGCTATAGAGATAGAAGTATAAGTGTTCTTCTGGGATGCAGCCCCTGAGAAGCTACCGTGCTTCTAGTATATAGTCCTACATCTGGAGCAGTATAGAAGCAGCACCAAACGGACTTGAAGGGTTATAAAACAGCACTCGCGAGTTGGGAAGAAAAATGAGGTGGTGGGAAGATGAGAGAGCAAATTAGAGAAGAGGAAACGGACGTGAAAATTTGGCTCAAAGCCCAGTATACGTGTGGGATGAAATTCTCAAAATGTATATAAAGAATAGTACTTTATTTGCAAATGAAATATGTGTTTCCCATCCACTTAAGTAACTAATGAATAATTAAAGATATAGAGGTAAAGACAGAGACAGACAGATGAGGAAGTATCAATAAATGAGTGTCTTAACTTTGTGTAACCCTTTTTTTTCCCCCTAGAGGTATATATCAAGGCAATTTCTTAGACTCTTTTATGCAAACAATAAAATCCAATCATAAATATATATTCTTGAAGACATGGTAATAAAAATGTCCAGTAGCAGTAGTGTCTTGTCCTTATTTTTCATGAATAGTTATTGAGTGACGAACTTTAGTCTGTGAGAAAAACTGATTTAATGAAAAACTCCAAAAAGTATTAAAGAGGGTAGCTGGGAAGAAGGATGAATTTATTTGTATTTGACAGTTATTACGCATATTCACACATTGAAACACACGGAGTCACCTCAGCTGTGCCCATAGATGGAAGCGAAATTCATATATCACTAGTTTATTCTTACTGTATCTGTTGAGTTAAACTAAAATTTAAAGTGACCCACATCTGACTTTGAAAACTGAGTTCTCTATCAGTGGTGTGCTTCTCTCTTCCTGTTTCCAAACAAAGGTGTGACTTCTTCTCCCAGACTGACCTCCTAATAAGAATATGCCCAATGTACTCCTGAGGTGACAAGAGCTACAGAGAAATGTCAAAACTGAGAACAAGGAAATAGGAAAGATTTTGCTTCCCTTATGTCGTGTTGCTGGAGCGTAAATAATATTCCTCTAAAAATAGATAATAAAATGCAAACACAATGTTATTTTGTTTAAAATGTGACAATAGCAATATTTAAAATGTCCAATAATAAAACCAGTTGCTGTTTCAAAGAAAGCAATAAGTTTTATGATAACTAGGGAAAAAGCATAGAAGAAAGCCATAGTATAATTAGTGATATTACAAATGTATTAATTTAAAAAATAAGCTCTATAAATTCACTGAAAACTTCCAGCAGTTATCAGTCAGAGTACATAAGTATGTAAGACAAACTTCAAATTCTTAATGCTATGTAAATGTAAGTATACTTTTCTACTTAGTAATTTAACTGTCCCGCATCAACAGTAATCAAAACAAAATGATGTAAGCATGAATAATTATTATGATGAATAATTATAATAAAATGAGTTAATGTTGTCTAAAAAAGTGGATTTATTACAGCAACGAAGAATAGCTTTCTGCTAATATATTGTCAGTGCCTAGTAAGACCAAAGATCCTTCTGTGAGGGAGAAAGGGACACTTGACTTTTTGTTACCACTAACAAAGATATGGTTGCCCAGGCCATCAATGGATAGGCATCAAGACTAGGAAGTGGAAACG
>CAWTZC010000837.1:0-21517 GCA_963919715.1 Microtus obscurus | reverse complement strand
TTTTTTTAGTTGCTACATTGCAAATAATTTTTTTTTTTTTTTTTTTTAGGAGACTTTTTAGTTCACATTTGTAACTTACAATCCATCTCTTTTGGAGATGACAAGGCAACAGGATGTTAAAACAACTAGTCAGGTCCTAGACACAGTCAAGGGAGACAGGAATAAATAAAAACATACATGGTCTTTAGCTTGCATTCTCTAATCTTACATAGAACAATAAGCAACACCAGGGAATGGAACCACCCACTTTCATTTTGGGTCTCCTCAAATCAATTAAGTCAATGATGTTGAAGGAGGCCCCTGTTTGTCCTGGTCTCCCAGAACCGAAATAACAACACAGAAACTGTATTAATTAAATCACTGTTTGGTTCATTAGATCTAACTTCTTATTGGCTAATTCTTACATATTGATTTAGCCTATATCTATTTTTTTGTCAAAGCCTCCGTTTATTAGGGACAGGGTAACAACTTATATACCCCCTGAATGAGGGCTTGGGGAGCAGGGGCACAGGAGCATGGAATCTGGCCGCGTGGTCCCAGTCACGTAACCTACATCCGGTCAGGTAGGCCAAGAAGTCAGGAGTTGCCACACCTAGTTCCCCTGGATAGCTGGAATTTAAGGTAGTTCCGCTATCAGATTAGGTTCAGTTAGCAATTAGCGAATAGCTAATTGGGTGTGGGGCAGGTTTTGCCAATATAACTATTCTTAACATAATTATGGGTTTGGGGTTCCCTGCAGGCTCCCCAAGGTGATGGTTTCTGTAACAATCTTTAGGGGGAAACGGCTCCCAATATATTCCTCCTTTCTTATATAAAGGCAAGTAGTTATAGGTGGAGGGCACCAAGACAGAGTCAACCATGGTGTCAGATCTAAGGGAGAAGGGACTGGGACAAGGAGAGACCCTCCTCTCGACTGGTGAAGCAATTTACCTCTCCTGGGAACAGAGGGGCGCCTTATGAGTAGCATTAGTTTCTTGGAGCTTCTCAAATAAAGGTATCTAGTAGGATTAAAGTAAGCAGATCACAGGGCACCCTGTCTTAGGCTATGTGGAGAGCGCCCTCGTACCCTAAAAACCATGCCATGTTGAGCCGGCCTGTACGGCCTCTGTATGGTTTGAAATTTAGGTGAGGATCCACACTACCTCCCGTCATTGGGCCGCCTGTATCTATCATTAATGAAAAATCTGTGAGGTGCTCCTTAAACAAAAAGATATGATATAATTTTGGCACCAATAACTCCATCTCCAGACAAGAAGAAAGGGCACCTTCCAAACCCAGTATTCACCTTTTAGTCTGGCCCATGGTATGTCCTCCTTCCTAAATGCCTACTCCACAAAAAGTTACGTGTGCTTGCCTGCCATCAATTAGGGAGGTGAAAAAGGGATCAAAATCTAAAATTCTTAACATATGCATTAAACCCAAACACTTTACAGCATGTGTCAAACCTTTCCCCAACATCTATAAGCAGTTACAAATATCATTAGATCAATTTCAGTAAAAGTACAATGACATACATTGTTGTCAAATACCACCATTTCCCAGACTCTGAGCAACAGTCTCAGGAACCCCAATCTTTCCCCTTCTTAAGTGAAGAGGTTAGTATTTTAATTAAAATGAGTTCTGTGTCCCAAAGATTAAAACAGTCTGATGTCCAGTCTGTCATCTCAGCCCAAAGCAGACCAGAGTTCAAGCTGCAGAAGCAGTTTAGCACTTGTGCTTCCAGGGCCGGTGGGGATTCCTGGGTGAGGTGAGCTGGATTCAGCATATCTGAAGCACATCCTGGCATTATCTCAGCCGGTCTCCCTGGACTCAGGAGGCAGAATTGACACCCTGTGGAGTGGAGCAGCAGATTCTGTTATCAGGGACTCCCTCTCCTTGGGGGCAGGAAAAGCCAGACTAAGGACCTCTCTGCAATCGCCTCAGGAACTCCTCTGTGTCCGCCAGCGCAGCCTCGACATCAGGCCCAGCTTTTTTATTTTCTTTCTGTGAAAAAAGCATAAACATATCCTCGACCCCAAATATATATAGGTCGGGTTTTTTTCATAATGCATTGCAAGGGCTTTTCCACCTTGCCCTAGCAAAGGTCAGCTTGGTGTTATCATGTCAGATCCGTTTTGCATCTGGATCTACTTGCAAGTTTCATAAGCTGCTTACAAGGAGCCTTATTATGCTCCATAATATTTTTTTTATATTATTATTATTAGCCATATGCAGTTCCTCCATTGGAAGAGCCATTTGTAGCCAAATTTAGCATAAAATCCTTTAAGGGATTTTTTTTGCTAAACATTAGCAAAATACAGTTGTGTGAATTGTAGCAATAATCATCTGCTGGGGATCAAGCCATTTTTTAGCTTTTATCCTGCCCTTTTGTACCAGACAGGCTACTGGTTTAAATTAAGAGTTTAATATCTTAATTGGCAAAACTTGAGAAGATTTTGCCATAAACAGCATTTTTTTTATAAAAATGTTGTAGAATAAGTTTTATATTTAATATGCACACTTGCCATAGCTGCATTATAATTAATATACTGTATTTGTTGATTATTGTATACTTTACCTGTTGATTTATATTTTACCTGTTTGAGTACCTGTTAGGCAGCTTTAAGCTCTCTCTATTGGAAACTGTTTTTTTTTTTATTTTATATTTTTTTTCTATTCTAAGATGGCTCCCTTAATTAAGATGTGTGCTTCTCTGCTCCCCCTAACCAACCTTCCTTTATCCCAAACATCCCGTTTCCCCAGGTTCCCCCCATCTCCCTTCTCACATTTCTCTCCCCTTCTCCCCCTCACCCCCTCCCCACCACACCAAAGAATCCCAAATTTTTGCCCGGCAATCTGGTCTACTTCCCATAACCAGGAGGATAGCTATATGTTTTTCTTTCGGTTCACCTTCTTATTTAGTTTCTTTAGGATATCAAATTATAGACTCACTGACCTTTATTTATCTCTCA
The DNA here is from genome assembly GCA_963919715.1 of Microtus obscurus. NCBI lineage: Eukaryota > Metazoa > Chordata > Mammalia > Rodentia > Cricetidae > Microtus > Microtus obscurus. The sequence continues at coordinate 18,566 of CAWTZC010000837.1, read as the reverse complement.
GAAACCAATTATGAATGAGTACATCCCATGTTCATCCTTTTGGGTCTGGGTTACCTCACTCAGGATAGTGTTTTCTATTTCCATCCATTTGCATGCAAAATTCGCCGAAGTCATTGTTTTTTACCGCTGAGATAGTATTCTAATGTATATATATTCCATACTTTCTTCATCCATTCTTCCATTGAAGGGCATCTAGGTTGTTTCCAGGTTACGGCTATTACAAATAATGCTGCTATGAACATAGTTGAACAAATGTCCTTGTCATATGATCGGGCATCTCGTGGGGTATATTCCCAAGAGTGGCATTGCTGGGTCCGTGGGTATGTTGATCCCAAATTTCCTGAGAAAGCGCCACACTGCTTTCCAAAGTGGTTGCACAAGTTTGCATTCCCAACCAGCAATGGATGAGGGTACCCCTTTCTCCACAGCCTCTCCAGCAAAGGCTATCATTAGTGTTTTTGATTTTAGCCATTCTGACAGGTGTAAGGTGATATCTCAATGTTGTTTTGATTTGCATTTCCCCTGATCGCTAAGGAGTCTGAGCATGACCTTAAGTGCCTTTTGGCCATTTGAACTTCTTCTGTTGAGAATTCTCTCTTCAGATCAGTGCCCCATTTTTTAATTGGGTTAATTAGCATTTTAAAGTCTAGTTTCTTGAGTTCTTTATATATTTTGGGGATCAGACCTTTGTCTGTTGCAGGGTTGGTGAAGATCTTCTCCCAGTCAGTGGGTTCCCTTTTTGTCTTAGTGACAGTGTCTTTTGCTTTACAGAAGCTTCTCAGTTTCAGTAGTTCCCATTTATTCAATGTTGCCCTTAATGACTGTGCTGCTGGGGTTATACCTAGGAAGCGATCACCTGTGCCCATCTCTTGTAGGGTACTTCCCACTTTCTCTTCTATCAGGTTCAGTGTGTTCAGATTGATATTGAGGTCTTTGATCCATTTGGACTTGAGTTTTGTGCATGGTGATAGAAATGGGTCAATTTTTCTTTCTTCTACAGGTTGACATCCAGTTGTGCCAGCACCATTTGTTGAAGATGCTTTCTTTCTTCCATTGTATACTTTTAGCACCTTTATCGAAAATGAGGTGTTCATAGGTTTGTGGGTTAAGATCCGGGTCTTCCACGATTCCATTGGTCAACTTCTCTATTTTTATGCCAATACCACACTGTTTTCATTACTGTAGCTCTATAGTAGAGTTTAAAGTCAGGGATGGTAATGCCTCCAGAAGTACCTTTATTGTACAAGATTGTTTTGGCTATCCTGGGTTTTTTTGTTATTCCATATAAAGTTGATTATTGTCCTTTCAAGATCAGTGAAGAATTTTAATGGGATCTTGATGGGGATTGCATTGAATCTATAAATTGCCTTTGGTAGGATTGCCATTTTTACTATGTTGATCCTCCCAATCCAAGAGCAAGGGAGATCCTTCCATTTTCTGGTATCCTCTTCAATTTCTTTCTTCAATGCCTTAAAGTTCTTGTCAAATAGATCCTTCACTTCTTTGGTTAGAGTTACCCCGAGATATTTTATGCTGTTTGTGGCTATCGTGAAAGGTGATGCTTCTCTGATTTCCCTCTCTGCTTCCATATCCTTTGTGTATAGGAGGGCGACTGATTTTTTTTGGAGTTGATCTTGTATCCGGCCACATTACTAAAGGCGTTTATCAGCTGTAGGAGTTCTTTGGTGGAGTTTTTGGGGTCGCTTATGTAGACTATCATATCATCTGCAAATAACGAAAGTTTAACTTCTTCCTTTCTAATTCGAATCCCTTGATCCCCTTATGTTGTCTTATTGCTATTGCTAAAACTTCAAGCACTATATTGAAGAGGTATGGAGAGAGTGGACAGCCTTGTCGTGTTCCTGATTTAAGTGGGATGGCTTTGAGTTTCTCTCCGTTTAATTTGATGTTAGCTGTCGGTTTGCTGTAAATAGCTTTTGTTATATTTAAGTATGACCCTTGTATCCCTAATCTCTCCAAGACTTTTATCATAAAGGGATGTTGAATTTTGTCAAAAGCTTTTTCAGCATCTAATGAAATGATCATATGGTTTTTTTCTTTCAGTTTATTTATATGATGGATTACATTGATAGATTTTCGGTATGTTGAACCAGCCTTGCATCTCTGGTATGAAGCCTACTTGATCATAATGGATAATGTTTCTAATGTATTCTTGGATACGGTTCGCCAGTATTTTGTTGAGGATTTTTGTGTCGATGTTCATGAGTGAGATTGGCCTGTAATTCTCTTTCTTGTTTGAGTCTTTGTGTGGTTTTGGTATCAGAGTGATGGTAGCTTCATAAAAGGAATTTGGCAATGACTCTTCTGTTTCTATATTGTGAAATACCTTAAGGAGTATAGGTATTAGGTCTTCTTGGAAATTCTGGTAGAATTCCGCATTGAAACCGTCTGGTCCTGGGCTTTTTTTGGTGGGGAGGTTTTTGATAACAGCGTCTAATTCTTCGCGACTGACAGGTCTATTTAGATTGCTCACCTGGTCCTGATTTAACTTTGGTATATGGTATTTATCTAAAACGTGTCCATTTCTTTTACATTTTCCCGTTTTGTGGCATACAGGCTTTTGTAGTAAGATCTAATGATTCTCTGAATTTCCTCTATGTCTGTGGTTATGTCCCCCTTTTCATTTCTGATCTTATTAATTTACAGATTCTCTCTCTGCCGTTTGATTAGTTTGGATAGGGGTTTATCATTTTTGTTGATTTTCTCCAGGAACCAGCTTTTTGTTTCATTGATTCTTTGGATTGTTTTCTGTGTTTCTATTTTGTTGATTTCAGCCCTCAGTTTGACTATTTCCAGTCTTCTACTCCTCCTAGGTGAGTCTGCTTCTTTTTTTTCTAGAGCTTTCAGGTGGGCTGTTAAGTCTCCAATGTATGCTTTCTCTGTTTTCTTTAAGTGGGCACTAAGGGCTATGAACTTTCCCCTTAGGACTGCTTTCAAAGTGTCCCATAAGTTTGAGTATGTTGATTCTTTATTTTCATTGAATTCAAGGAAGACTTTAATTTCTTTCTTTATTTCTTCTTTAATCCAGGTGTGGGTCAATAGTTGACTATTCAGTTTCCATGAGTTTGCAGGCTTTCTGGGGGTAGCATTGTTGTTGAATTCTAACTTTAGTCCGTGGTGATCTGATAAGACACAGGTGGTTATGGATACTTTTTTGTAACAGTGGAAGTTTGCTTTGTTACCAAGGATGTGGTCAATTTTCGAGAAGGTTCCATGAGCTGCAGAGAAGAAGGTATATTCTTTCCTATTTCGGTGGAATGTTCTATAGATGTCTGTTAAGTCCATTTGATTCAATACCTCCATTAATTCTCTTATTTCTCTGTTAGGTTTCTGTCTGATTGACCTGTCCATTGGTGAAAGAGGAGTGTTGAGATCTCCCACTATTAGTGTGTGCGGTTTGATGGCGTCTTTGAGTTTTAGTAATGTTTCTTTTACATATGTGGGTGCTTTTATATTAGGGGGCATAGATATTCAGGATTGAGACCTCCCATCCTGATCAATTGTTCCTATTATGAGTATAAAATATCCCTCTCCATCTCTTCTGATTGATTTAAGTTTGAAGTCAACTTTGTTAGAAATTAGTATGGCCACACCTGCTTGTTTCTTAGGTCCATTTGCTTGATAAACCTTTTCCCATCCCTTTACTCTAAGTAGGTGCCTATCTTTGTGGTTGAGGTGTGTTTCTTGTAAACAGCAGAATGTTGGATCCTGTTTTGCGTATCCAATCTCTTAGCCTGTGTCTTTTTATAGGTGAGTTGAGTCCATTGACATTAAGGGATATTAATGACCAGTGGTTGCAAACTCTGGTCACTTTTTTAGTCATAGGGTTTGTGTGTTTGCTTTCTTTTTAGTTGTGCTGGTAAAGGGTGTCTAGAAGTTTGAGTTATTGTGGTCATTGTTGGTCTCCTTGGTTTGTGATTTTCCTTCTATTACTTTCTGTAAGGCTGGATTTGTGGCTACGTATTGTTTAAATTTGTTTTTATCCTGGAAAATTTTGTTTTCTCCATTTATAGTGAACGAAAGCTTGGCTGGGTATAGTAGTCTGGGCTTGCATCCATGTTCTCTTAGCTTCTGCAGTACATCTATCCAGGACCTTCTGGCTTTCATGGTTTCCATAGAGTAGTCAGGAGTAAGTCTGATAGGTTTACCTTTATAAGTAACTTGACCTTTTTCCTTTGCAGCTCTTAATATTCTTTCTTTATTCTGGATGTTTTGTGTTCTGATTATTATGTGGCGAGGAGATGTTTTTTTCTGGTCCAGTCTATTCGGTGTTCTGTATGCTTCTTGAACCTTCAAAGGAATATCTTTCTTTAGGCTGGGAAAGTTTTCTTCTATAATTTTATTAAATATATTTTCTGAACCATTGAGCTGTACTTCTTCTCCTTCTTGTATCCCAATTATTCTTAGGGTTGGTCTTTTTATTGTGTCCCATATTTCCCCTGAATGTTTTGTGATGAGAATTTGTTGGTTTTGCTGTTTTCTTTGATCAGTGTGTTAATTTTCTCTATGGTATCTTCAGTGTCTGACATTCTTTCTTCTAACTCTTGTAATCTGTTGGTAGTACTTGTCTCCGTAGTTCCTGTTCGTTTACCCAGATTTTCCATCTCCAACCTTCCCTCGGTTTGTGTTTTCTTCATTACTTCCATTTCATTCTTCAGGTCTTGAACCATTTCCCTTACCTGTTTGATTGCATTTTCTTGTTTCTCTTGGTTTTCTTGGGTATCTTTGAGCGATTTATTCATTTCCTCTACCTTTTTGTTTGTAATCTCTAATTGTTTATGGCAGTTTTTCACCTCCTGTTTAAGGTCTTCTATTATTTTCAAAAAATTCACTTTTGGGTCGATTTCTTCTACTTCTTCTGGAGTAGGGTGTACAATTCTTCTTATTTCGGGATCCCTGGGTTCTGGTGATGTCATGTTGCCTTTCAGGTTGTTGGAGGAATTCTTGCATTGGCGCCTTCCCCATCTCCTCTTTCAAATGAAGCCAAGAGAGGCCTGGTGTCTTGGTCCCTGTCTTTGCTGTGCCTGTGTCTCTGGGTGTATCTCTTCAGTGTAGAAGCAGGGACCGTCCCCAGCGATGGCCCTCCTGGCACCCGGATCCGATCTCCCTGCTGCCTGGGCGTCCCGCGAACAAAGGGCCGGACCCGCTTGGTGCAGGCCGGCCACCTAGACAAAGGAGCCACCACCCTCCCGAATGTCCTCCCCAATTCGGACCCTGTCCCAAGCGCCCAAACAGGCTGAGCTGGGAGCAGTTGTGTGGTTCAAAGAGGGGGAGGGGGGTCAGAGGTAGTGGGGGAGGGCCTTGGGTGCAAGCTGTGTGGGACAGGAATGGGGAAGAGGTATCAAGGAGTACAGCCCCCGCAGACTGACCAGGAAGTGCAGGAGGGGTGGGGGAACGTCTGAGCTCCCTGTCCCGGGCTGCCGCCGCAGCCAGAAACTCACTCACCCCAGCGATGGCCCTCCTGGCACCCGGATCCGATCTCCCCGCTGCCTGGGTGTCCCGCGAACAAAGGGCCGGACCCGCTTGGTGCAGGCCGGCCACCTAGACAAAGGAGCCACCACCCTCCCGAATGTCCTCCCAATTCGGACCCTGTCCCAGCGCCCAAACAGGCTGAGCTGCAATATTGATATTTTCAAATAATATTTTAACCTGAAGAAAAATTCACCTGATATAATCACTACTTTTTTTGATACGCTATAGTAAATACTATAAAGAAACAGCACATGCTTATATATTGTTCTCAAAATTCAAGATATAGAAAAACTTCAAATATCGCTCAAACACAATGGGGTATTGTGTATACTGCAATATTATTTGTTCTTAAAAATGAATGATTAACCACTACATGCTATGATATGAGTGACCGCCGAAAACTTCACTACAGAAGAAAGCCGTCAAAAATCTACATACTTCGTAGCTGTTACTTTATGACATCACTTTTTCCTTCCTTTTTCCATCTAACCCCTCACATACACGCATAGTTTCTCTCTTTCAAATTCAAATGCACGGCCTCCTTTTTCAATAATTGTTAACAATGTGGATGTGTGTGTGTGTGAGAGAGAGAGAGAGAGAGACAGAGAGAGAATCTATATTTAAAAAGTCCACATTAGAAGAAATCTGTATATAGATAGATCTGGGTGGGGTGATAGATCCTTCTGATTACAGGAGGGAAAGCTACAGTGTTTCTTTTTGAGATAATAAAAATGTTAAGAAGTTTATTGTAGTAATTTGTAAACATTGTTTTGAATGTGTGAAGACATTAAAAACAAATTACATAGTATGAGTGAGTCAATGGTATAGTATAAAAACCTTATACTATAAATCATTTAAAATAGAAAATAAATAGTGGTCTACTCCAGCTAAATAAAAAGTAATACACATTCTATTGTTTAGTTGTACTTATTTTATAGAAATCTGTTTTTTCTCCTTTTTTATTGAAGATGACTCTTTCATGCAATGTATTTTAATCCTTCTCCAACTCCTCCCAGACACTTTCGACCTCCCTCCCTTAAGCATTTCTCCCTCTCTTTATCTCTCTCTCAAAAATAAACAATAACAAAACAAACACAAGAAAACACAGAAAAAAATCAAATCCACGAACTGAGGACAAGACAAAAAATGTTCAAAGACAATGAGACAAAAATATTATTGAGTTCATTTTGTGCTGATCAACTATTCTCAGGAACTGACTCTACCCTGAAGTGTGTATGCTAAAAATACCCACTGAGATTCCACTGTAGAAAACCAATCCACCCTCTAAAGGCTCAGGGATCTATCTTGAAAAGGAGTCAGAAACATTTTAAGAGGCAGAGGTAATGGATAACTCAAAGGAGCCAGTCTCCTCCAGACACAGAAGACTGGTGTTTGTATGAACTCATAGAGAATGTGGCAGCACAAACAAGTCCTTTACAGATTTAAGAAGATGGAGTCATAACTCTGAGATGGGAAAGGAGACACAGGTTCCTTCCTCTAACCAAGATCTTGTCTGTAACTCATATCTGCTGGAAAATGAAGAATCAGGGTAGGATTCTTATTCCTTCTGATAAATGTAATTTTTAAAAAGGCAAGAAAATTTTCCGTCTTGTTGGTATGCATAGAAAATAATGCAAGCAATAAAATATTATAAATATTTATAAATAAAATCAATACAATATTCTATAACATAGTTACTCATTCAAAATTATATACTCTGCATCAGGAATAATTCTCTGGGCCAAAATTAAACAATTAGCACATATATTAAAGCCATCTGATATTCCACAACTCAAAGTTATGTAAGAATTCAATTGCTTTCTGTGGAAAATACAATATCTCTTCTTTGCCTCATTTACAAAGTGTGTCCAAATGTTAACTTTTCTAAAAAATTAAATAAATTACAACAAACATAGCATTGCTAAAATAGAAGCACAAGTAAAAGACGCAGAGCAGCTAAGAGAAATGGAGCATAAAGTAAAAGCAGGATCTTTGGGAAATTTAGTTCCCAAATAGGATCCCATGATATGTAATTTATTCATGACTCCTGCTGGATTGAGCAAAGAGCAGCTGCTTTTCCTCTTGGTTGTGGTCCTCATTCCCTAAAATGTCTCAGCTCACAACCCAGTGCAGGAGGCAACTGATGCTCAACTGCACTGCCTCCCTCCAAAACAATATTCTGAGCATCACAAGGCTGTGAAAACAGGCATGACGATCTCCATTGAGCATATGCCCTCTGGTTTATGTTTCCAGTTGATTAGAATACATGAGAAAAAGGAAAACTGAAGTCATGTTTCCATACAGGAAGAAAAGAATAGCACAACGGGAGAGACTGAACTTTTACTTAGAGTTTAGGAATTTCTTACAAGCCATTGTGGATTTGAACAGATATAAATCTAATTGCTTTGAGGGTATTTGAATAAATATATTTGGCCTTTCAAAGGAAAGAAAACAATGTGTTGTTGAATGCTTTCAGATTCATGTTTGGGCATTTTAGTTACCCTACAAAAATATTTTTTGCACAAATTTTATCTGAGATAATCAAATCTCATGTATCTCAGCCACTAAATTGTAGAAACATGTTGAACTGAACTGCCTGCATGCTAATCTAATCCACATTTCCAAGCCAAGCCTCTGTTACACTGTTATCTAGTCTCTAGTGGTTGGCTTTACACCTGTAAACACAATGGGCAACACTAAAGAGACTCGGCAAGTTGCACTTAAAAATGTGTGTGTGTGTGTGTGTGTGTGCACATGTGCACATGTACATGTGTATTCTTGTAAAACAATAGTAATAAAAAAATTAGAGGTCAAAATTTGACAGGTAATTAAAAATATAAGAAAACGGAGTGGGAAAAAAGAGATATGATGTAAATATATTACCTATATATGAAAAATCTCAAAACAATTTTTAAAAAAAGAATAGGCATGAATCCATCTAATACAGTTGGATTTACCAAAATACCTGAATAATGAATTTATCCATATTTAAGAACAAAATGAAAAGCTTGCTTTTTGTGAAATTGATCTATCTTTTTAACAATTTTTTTCACTATTTCTACTCACATTAAAAGCTTGCAATTGCAGTAGGATCAAAAACCTATTGCCTTTGTTCTTGAGTTCTCAGTAGTCCTCATTGTCTCTATGTTTTTTTCCCAAGACCGGTTTTATCCCAGGCTTTTTCAGACCTAGGTCAGCTGGCCTTGGTGAGTTCCCGATAGGACATCCCCATTGTCTCAGTGTGTGGGTGCACCCCTCGCAGTCCTGAGTTCCTTGCTCGTGCTCTCCATCTTCTCCTGATTTGGACCTTGAGATTTCAGTCCGGTGCTCCAATGTGGGTCTCTGTCTCTGTCTCCTTTTATCGCCTGATGAAGGTTTGGATACTCACCTTACTAGACCTCGATGGAGGTGGGTGGTCCTTGGACTTCCCACAGGACAGGGAACCCTGATGGCTCTTTGGGCTGAAGAGGAGGGGGACTTGATTGGGGGAGGGGGAGGGAAATGGGAGGCAGCGGTGGGGAAGAGACAGAAATCTTTAATAAATAAATAAATTAAAAAAAATAAAACAAAAAAGTTTAGATGCCAAAAAAAAAGCTTGCAATTAAGAGAACTCACAATTCTAGCATGAAAAAAACAGAAGACTTTTTAAAAAAATGCACTGCACCAGCTCAATTTAAATTGCCACCTTCATCATCATAAAAGAGTTCAAGAAGGACTTGACCTTTATACTGTGAAGTGTCTGGCTTTCATGCTTTGGTGGCTGGGCTACAGCCCTATTCAGAACTGTTCCATATAAAAGTAACGACATCACTGGTAGCTTTGTACGGGGCAAGAGCTTCAGCCTTTTACTCACATGGCAGTAAGTAAATATATTTGCAGTATAGGTTTCATACTGTAATTCAGTATCAAAGCAACAAAAATGTTATTTTTCAGTTTACTTGATTTTCTGTAAAAGCCTCAGGATATTTGAATTTCGAAGTAGAAATAATTCAAATAAATGTTAGATGAATTTCTGTCACCTAAATGTAAGTAAACTCAAAACTGCAAAATAAGTCTGAGATTATAAATATTAATAAGTAAAATTAATATTGATAAATAAAAGTTATAAACACGAAATGTTGATGTATTCAAAACTTTGAAGAGTTTATAAATGTATTTTAATTATTTGTGAGGGAGAATGTGTGTCCATGTGTGTATATGGAAGCATATGTATATATATATATATATATATATATATATATATATATATATATATATATATATATATATATATATATGTTGAGGGAGAATGTGTGTTCATGTGTGTATATAGAAGCATATGTCCATATATATATATATAGAGAGAGAGAGAGAGAGAGAGAGAGAGAGAGACCAGAGGATTATCTTGAAAGACTTCTTCTATTTCTTTCCACCTTAATTTTCTAGAAATATGCCCTTAGTGAACTTAAATTACTCCATTTTCAGTGAGGGTGGCTGGCCATTGGCCCCCTAGGGTTCACCTGCCTCTGCCCTGGAGGTTGGGTTACATATGCACACAGCTGTGCACAGTTTCTCCATGAAGCTGAGGATTGAACTCAGTTTCTCTTGCTTGTACAGCAAGTGTTCTACGTACTGAAACACCTACCAGCCTTTATATGACTTTTGATGAATATATAATTCAATATTATGATGTGATATCCTGAAGATTAAATTTTCTTTCCCTGGGGATACTTTTATCATCACTCTCTTACCATTACTATTATGTACTCCAAGCATAATTAAATAATATAAAAAATCTATAGTCCTGTTCATATCTATTTTTATGATATAAGCATTTCAGTATTGGCACTAACTGAAAGGGTTAACGCAGTAGACTAACAAGTTCATTGAATGAAAAGTTTGCAGTGATATGGTGACTTTGTGTCTTCACTTACAATTCACTGAAGCATGAAAATGCTTCTGGCTTTGTAATTGTACTTTTGTGTGAGAAACAAAGTTGTGAATTGGCACTAGAGTGCAAATTTAATTAAAGACACAATTCCTGCGATGATCAGAACATTGATGTCATAACCAAATGCCCTGGTTACAGTCCCAAGGCCATTAATTTAGAGTCTGCATACGGTTCACTTAGCTACTGACAAAGGGGTCACTCTCAATATTTTGATAAGTCTTTTGAGACAATTTTATGACTATACACATTCCAAAAAAAGTTAATTGTAATGTAAACATTTTCAAGTTTACCAAATAAAAATAAACAAATATCAATGAAAAGCTGTAGGACAAGGAAAATACAATGAAAATTACTTTATACAAAAGTGGTGTATGTCTGTCTGTGTGTGTGTGTCTACATAAAAATCAACTTTGGAAATAGCCATTTTCCCATGTAAGGTTTATACAGCTAAATATTTTCTATAAATCTAACAAATAAGACTTATTCATTTGTGAAAAAATCTATTAACATTAGAATTATAAAATTGTTTCAGACAGACTTCTTCCATTTTTTATCTTTATAATAGAAGAAAGAAAATGTTACGTGAATTTAGATATGAGTATGTATCCTGTGATCTAAAAAGACAGACTGGAAGATTATGATCAAGGTACACAGTGTAATGTATGAAACTGTCAAAAATAAATAAAAATGTTCTTTAAAATAAAATAAAAAGAAAATGTATCTAATAAATAATGACAATTTTCTATCCACAGGCAGAAAATAATTGTTGAAGATAAAAGACATAAATTTAGTATATAAATATTATATCTGAAATTCATTATGTATTTAAAGGAGAGATATATTAAAAGATAGAAACAATAGTTCTAAGGAGAACAATTCTAAAGAGACATAAATTAGGCAAAGAACTCAGTAAAAAAATCTACCTCGATGTTTTAAAGTTTCTACCATACTGAAAGCTTTATTTGTTTTTAATTTATAAAGCATTTTAAATGTGGTAGATAAAGATAGATATCTTTAGAAATTGTACCTCCTTACAAAGGAGTGCCGGTAAAAAGGCAACTTAGAAGGAGTTGGGGCACAGAGGTATGAGGATGGACGTGGTGGCAACATCGATGGAGCTGTGCTCAAACATATGAAGTATAAATTCTAGCCAAACCAAGCCACCATCCATTGGATGCTGTTCTGTTGGAAGAAAAATTTCTTTCAATCCAAGCAAAAAAGAACCAACTAAGCAGAAATGGAACTGACACATATCCATCCATCACTTTCAAAGGCAAAAGACATAAATAATGAAAAAGCTAACAGTCTGAACTAACAGAATTTATTTCAAAATGAAAAATCTACTTTTAAAAATATTGATTTCATATATCTTTTTTTATATCCCACAAAACTGGAAATTTTATAAGAGTATATCTTTTGTTCCTCTGCTTTATTTCCATGTAAAACAATCTCAGATTTAAATATATGTACAGTAAGTATTTATCATTAATATAAAAGAAATAATTAAAAAAACACATTATAGAGAAAGCACATTTGTTTCTACCCTGCACAGCATAAAACCTCATCGGTGATGGATGATTTACTTTTGATCTGTCTCTGTTTACTAAAGACACACCCAATCAGTGAACCATTCCCTAGAGCTACATGTGACCCAATCGAGTCTTGAGCATGCTGCTTGGTACAAAACTGTGAACTTAGTTAAAATGCTATGAGATTTTCTTGTTTACTTGCTTTTGTTTTAATTGGTATCTCAATGCATAGGTTTTAAAAGTGAACATCAGAAATTACAATATCCTGTTTCCATGTCAAAAGTTTGGGCATATCTTCAAATCTAGACTAATGCTGTATGTTCATTGAGTCATAAATTTGAACTTCAAAAAGGTATTAATTACTGTTTTACTCAAATACTCAGAAATTCAGGAAATATAATTTGTGCTAGGAACATTGGGGATATTATTTATTTCTTTTACTGATGTCTAAACCTTTGTACTTATCGGGAAAAACTTAGATTTCTGAGCCAGCAACTGCTTTCGAAAGCAAATGTATTATAGGGATAAGGAATATAGCTATTCCACATGAGTAGATAATTTGATTTGCTTGTATGAATTGATTATTGTTATAAATTTTTAAAACTTCTTTTTCATGGCTTACACAATTTGTGGTCAAATAAGATTATTCTTGGTAGGTAAAATAATCTAGTCATTTAGAAATACAAATAAGAAATGTCAGCATGATTCGTCAAGTCACTGTGTATCTTTTGAACCACTGTGGGGAAAAAAAAAGACTTGTGTCAAAGATAATTTCACTGATTTCAAATCTGATGTATCAGACCATAAAGGATTGTAAGCATATATATGCTACTCAGGAGATAGTCCCAGACATATCTTCATTAAATGGACAGCTTGTTGGTAAGGTACTTCATAAGATTTGGTTTTAGTTCAAGTGCCCCAGTACAACCTATGTGTGCAGAAGTCCAACCTGACATTTGGAAACTTAGGCCCACGGTGGAATGAATGTACACCTTCCAGTCTATATTATGAATTTCTAAATCTCAAAGGGATGGTATTAAGAGATAGGACCTTTGGGAGAAGATAATAGCTCCAGGGCAGCCCTCATAAATTGGATGAGTGTCCTTATGAAAGAGGCCTTAGAGCGCCCAATTACTTCTTATCTGAGGGGACAGAGGAGTCACAATATATGAATGAAGGCATTGAAATCATTACACAGCAGTTCTGACAGCAACTTGGTCTTAGAATCCTCAGCTTCCAGAACCATGAGAAAGAAAATTGTTGTTAGCATGCCCATTGTTGATGGAATTCCTGTTAGTATCAGTCTAAGTCTTTGTTCCCCATAATTAAACAATTGTCCAAGATTCAAGTGGAAAATTGAAGACACTGACAAACTAAAATGGTAATAATTTCCTCAAGTCATACTCTTTGATTACGAGTCTTCATTCATGTTGCATATATTTTTGTAGTTCAAACTTTTGGTATTAAGATAATAAATAACATTGACAAATTAAAAGCTGTAAGTAAAACTAGTTGAATCACAGGTCCTCAGATATTTCAGAGTCAATCTACTTCAGAATTTGTATTGATGATTTCATAGTACCTGGAGTAATTACCTTCAGAAGGTACGAGTCTCTTGCCAATTCCTGTGCCAGCTGCACTCACTCACTGAAGACTTGGCTTGACAACCTTCTGAGAAAAGAGGCACCCACTACCAACCCGCTTTAGTCACTTTTCCTAATCACACTTTTCTCTACAAATCTCCTCATTGTATACTGTTCTATGATTTTACTGTTGTCTATTATTTCTTACCTTATTGAAATTTACATGAGAATGGTACTCTCTGTTTGTGCTTTTCTGCATCCCTAAAAAATTTAAACCAACATCTAATGCCCGGTCTGAAATACTATTGAATGAATGAATGAATGAATGAGCAAATGAATGTGCAAAGAAGAGCTGGCTTAATAAAAACTGATTGTTTCTAAGTAGAGGAACCATGTCCTTGCAGTTTCCTACAGTTGAGACCCAAATACTTCACGATAGAAACAATTTCATCTGGCTGCTACACTGCTAAGGTTTTCTGGGATGTTAGCTTTTATCCTCATGTAAAATCTCTTTCACCCAGTTTCACAGAATGATTAAATTTTATTTTACTTATATGAACTTCATATACTTAAGTGTTATTGAAGTGTTAGTTCACGGTTGTTCTGAATAAAATACACGGTAATAAGGTAGACATAATGAATAATGACTACACGTAACTATTCCCACATTTGTAAAATATTGTTTAAAAAGTGGGTTTGAAACTCAAATGAAATACTATAAAAGTAACTGCTTCAAAATTTAATTAAAATAAGCCGGTAAATGTGGAAGATGTGGGAAATCATTTAGTTAGTTCAGTACTTTTCATATCCACAATTGAAACCAAAAAAATTCACAAATAAATGGATGGATATATTATATTAATTATTATATTATATATTGACTATGGTAAAAATAAAATGCTGCAGGTTCCTGAGTGGCTGCAGCAGTTAGCGTGATCCCAAGGCCACTGCAGGCCACGAAGGTAGCCCGACCCAGGAAGGGAGCTGCAGGGCATGTAAGAGACTGAGAAGGATAGGTATGCCATGCAGAGGAAGTGGGTATTTATTTAGTGTGTTATTGAGGGGAAAGAGAAATAAGTGGAAGTGGAGAAGGGAGAAGAGTAGAGAGTCAGAGAAAGAGAGAGAAAGGTGTGGGAGAAAGGGAGAAGTGGGAAGAAGGGAGCTAGGCAGAAGCTGCCTCTTCAGCAGGAGAGAGACAGAAAGGAAGGGACTCAGGCTGAAAGCAAAGATCAGCTTGCCTTGGGGGGGGGCGAGGGGCAAGGCTTGTCTCTTAAAGGGACAGGACAGACCATTACAATATTGAGTGAGGTAATTCAGACTCAGAAAGACAAACAATGAATGCCCCATGTTCCAAATTCTAATAGGTAAGTATACAACATGGAGCAATCACAAAATCAGGAAAGTATAAACGCAGCAGAGAAGGACCACAGGTGAGTGTTGGGAGTAGTGTGGGGGCCCACAAAATGTGAGCCTGTTCCACATTAACTGGAGGTCAGAGAGACTGAGCTTACTTTGCTCTTTCAAAGTTGACAACAGGTGTGGCTACACACCCTGACCTAGGGCTTGTTGACTTGGTGATTTGGATATTAAGATGGATCCCTTCCTCTCTAACCAAAGGTCAGAAAAATCAAGCAAACTCCTGTTCCTTCATTTAAAATAGGAGGTTTGACATAGGGAGAGGCTGCTTACTGCCTCTAGGATGCCTGGTCTTGGGTGTGTTCACTGCATATTTCTGCCCCAAACATCAAATGATTTACTCAGGAAATAATGACATGATGTTTCAAGTATTTAATTAAGTAACCTTTCTGTTTGTTCTTTGTGTCATATTAAAACAGTCTTTTGCCTTCTTCTCCCTTTTTGTATTGTGGTATAAAAGTGTATGAAAATTAAATGCACCTTAATTCAGTATTCACCGAGTTGCCCTCCTGGTACTATCCTGTGTCTTATATTTCTTTTATATCTCTGTTCCTCCTATCTAATGTTTATCTACATGCACCTACCCTGGAACTTACGCACCCTCCATGGCTGGACCATGGCAGAAGTCACCCCTAAAATGGTAGCTTACTATAGATGGGAGTGTAGTAAGAGGAGCGGCCAGGCTGTGTTCCCCGCACCTGGCCACCTGCATGGCTTAGCTTATGCCACGAAATAATTACACGGAAACTGTGTTCTTTTAATCACTGCCTGGCCCATTATTGGCTAGCTCTTACATATAGACCTAACCCATTTCTGATAATCTGTGTAGCACCCCATGGTGTGCTTACCAGGGAGATTCTAGCCTTCATCTCTCTGCAGTGGGAACATCATGGCGACTCCTGACTCAGCTTCTCTTTCCCAGAATCCTCTTCTGTCTACTCCACCCACCTAAGGGTTGGCCTATCAATGGGCTCAGGCAGTTTCTTTATTTTAACCAATGAAATCAACAGATAAGATACAAGACCCACCTCCATCATTTCCCCTTTTTCTGTTTAAACAAAAAAGAAAGGCTTTAACTTTAACATAGTAAAATTACATATAACAAAACAGTTATCAAATAAGAATTACAGTTATAATATTTATATCTACTTTATCTTTTATTATAACTAAGGAAAACTATAACTATCCATTCTTCAACTCCATCAAAGACTCCAGAAGGATATAATACTAAACAAGAAATAAGAAAAGTCTAGAAATGACAGAGACATCTTGCTGCCTGGACAGTCACCCAAAGTTCCTCTGTACTGTTGGGGCATCTATCTTTGGCCTCCAGGCCCATAGTATCCAGCAGACATTTTCATGAAGCAGGAAATTTTAAAGACAGTTCAGTCACTTTCTGCTGTGTCCTGTGTCCTGCAGAATGTCTTGTAGACTCTTTTATGAATCAGGAACCCTGAAAGATCATCTCACCTTTAGGCAAGTTTAGCAGTCCTCTCTCTACGGGTTCTTTGTGTCCAGTTTATGCATCAGTCCAGGCAAGAGCAGTTTCTTGCCCAAATGGCTATCAAACTCCATAACGATCCTCTTCGATACCCATCTTCCTCTCGAAGTAGACTGGTGCTGCCAGGAGCAGACGTGTCTCATTGTCATGAAAAACCCTAAGTTACTAAAACATTTAAATGCCATATTCTGCAGTCTTTGAAAGATATGAAGAATGTCTATCTAATTGAAATATATCCCTATATATCCAAAAAATCCAACATGACTACAAGCTTGACTATTATTTACGATTATTCAACAACAACCTATATTTCCTAATTATACATTACATTTTAAAAATGAACTACACAATCACAATACCTTGATCAAGATCAGAAATACATACACATATAACAAAATTGACCTTAAAATCCACACCAATGTAAATTATTCATATCTATATCCTATCCCCCCTTTAAATGTAAAAGAACAGTTATAAACAATGTTTTGGGAATATGGGCGCAGTTTTTCTCTCCAAACTGCTTCCTGCTGAATGGGGGCGTCGTTAATTAGGTCTTTTATGGTATAACCTGTGTTGCCAGGGTCATCTCAGTTGGCAGTTGAGTGAAGTAATTTTTTGAGGGTGTTCACAGCAACCTTTCAGGAGGGCGTGGTCTATCATACCAAATCGGAATAGAAGAAATCCACAGGGTCTCATCCTCTGTGAAAACAAAAGAAGACCCTTTCCGAAGCATCATATCCTTAGACCCAAATTCTGAAGTCATATCCTCATGATAGCCTTTCTGGTTCCACTTGGCAGTCCATATAATGAAATGTCTTTCTGTACTTAGATCCTTCACAGTCAAAAATTTTAAAGAAAACACAATGTACATAATCCAGACCCTCTGTGAATTTTCCATTTTTTACGTGGCTTATTTTTCTTTATTTCTCTTAATCTATAACTATCTGTACTCTGTCTCTTTAAAGACTTTACCCTTTTTTTAAAGGCATTAACTTTTTATTCTCTCTCTCTCTCTCTCTCTCTCTCTCTCTCTATATATATATATATATATATATATATATTTCTCTCTCAAGCCTACGTACATTCATCCAACACTGTGATCCATTTAGTGGTGTGTCTGAATCTGTTTTATTGTGAATCTGTAATTTTTTTTACTATCCAGGAGCATTTCTTTTTTTTCCCCCTTTTTTTCTTTTTTTCTTTTTTTTTTTATTGGAAAAAAAAATTTCTGCCCCCTCCCCGCCTCCCATTTGTTAAGCACTTCTTAAAAACTTAAGTTGCACCATGTAGGGGTAATACGGTACTGCCCATGTCCTGCAAAGTCTAAACCTGAAGTGCGCTGTTATCACAGTAATTACGGTAGTTGCTGCGTTGAGACCAGCTCAGTTCAGCATAAGCGGAGCTGAGCCGCTCCTGCCTCAGAGCCATTTGGTGCCCCTGAGCTGCACACAATTCCAGGCATATAGCAGTCCACATTGCCATCAAGCAATCCATAGCACTTTATTCCAAATGCTCCATTCAAAAGCCCTGTCTCCCACAGGAGCCAGACAGAAATCGTAATGGCGGCACAGCCTAGAAAGCCGGCATTTTAAAACAGCCATTTTTTTCTGCTGCTGAGTCAGGACAATTTCTTTGTGGCACGCAACCCAGAAACAGCAAAAAAGCTGTCTTAAATTCTCTCTCTCTCCTTTTAAGCCCTCTCAGGTTTTACGTGGATTTAGCCCATCACATCTGAGCGCCAATTTGTAGTAAGAGGAGCGGCCAGGCTGTGTTCCCCGCACCTGGCCGCCTGCATGGCTTAGCTTATGCCCCGAAATAATTACACGGAAACTGTGTTCTTTTAATCACTGCTCTGGCCCATTATTGGCTAGCTCTTACATATAGACCTAACCCATTTCTGATAATCTGTGTAGCACCCCATGGTGTGCTTACCAGGGAGATTCTAGCCTTCATCTCTCTGCAGTGGGAACATCATGGCGACTCCTGACTCAGCTTCTCTTTCCCAGAATCCTCTTCTGTCTACTCCACCCACCTAAGGGTTGGCCTATCAATGGGCTCAGGCAGTTTCTTTATTTTAACCAATGAAATCAACAGATAAGATACAAGACCCACCT